>JAPMOQ010036549.1:0-36248 GCA_026543055.1 Argiope trifasciata | reverse complement strand
ATTTAAGCAATTATTCTGAAAACTGAAATTCCAAACAGGCCACGTTTTTTTCCACGCCACAAAATACCGTGATAACTGTAGGTGATGAAAATGTAGGTAAGTAATTAGATGTAATGGAAACTATATCAACAGAAACAATAAGAAAATCAATCGGCTCAAGTTACATTAACTGTGATTGCGCAAATTCGCATCTTTTTTATGAACCTTTTTTTTTTAGGATTATAATACTAATCTTAACAGCCACTAGACTTGTCAGACAATTTTTCTAAATATTTTTGAAATCTTTACCATTTATTTTTCTTAGTCGATGTAAGTAAAATTAAAATAAACCTTTTTTCATCAAGTAAGTACTAGGTTGGTACTTAATACCCATAAATATTTTACGATACCTTCTGGGTGTTTCTCGATATTCTGAAGCTATCGAAACAATGTTAATGGCCATTTTGCGCTGACAAACACATTCTGATTAGACTTCCGGTATCTTTTTCTCATAATAGTGTAGTTGATTCATGTGAACCATAAAATACATCAAGAATGTGAATAAGGAAGACTAAATAAATGAAGAAACAACCATAAAAATATTATTTTTCCTCCTTTAATTAAATTCAAGTATCTCGTGATTATAATGCCGCTTGACTGTGAAATGGGCCGAATATATATTCTCCAATATATTTTTGTTCTGAATTATGTATAGAGTGGTAAAATAAAGCAAGTTTTTTAAAAAATTAACTATGATTGTAACTCCAAGAAAAATTTCCTTTCAGCTGTATATTGTGCATTTGATATTCGTGTAAGCACCTTGCATTATCATATTTTGCCGTTTGTAAATTCCTCTAATGATTTTCTTGAGTATGTTTGAAAATCATTTAAAATTAACCTGTATCTTTTTAGATACATTTAAAATACCTTTAATAATTAATTTTACAACTTAATAATAATTTAGAGGAAGACTGGAATACCTTTTGCACTCACTGATTCGTGTATTATATTTCTAAAGTTGTGTACATTTCTTAGTTCCCGAGAGCAGTGCAATTAGAGTCCTTAACGATCAATTTTTATTATAAATATCTAAAAAAAAAACCCAAAATATTTCATTTCTTCAGATATTTCGCATCCATCCGATGCAAAAATTCAGTGCAGAAAGGCATAACGGAAATTTACCCCACCAGGACATAAATAGAGTCAAGTGTTTGTCAATGTACCTGGAGACTGGAATATCTGGGTTTACATTTTTGACCCAACGAAGTTTTAGATAAGCGATCATAAATGACTCTCGGAGAAAAAGCGCATAAAACAATGTTCAATACAGGAGCTGTAACGAAGTTTTTATTATTTTATTAGAAAAAAGAAACAAAAAACATTTTGCCTAAAACTTAAGGGTAAAAATAAAAATTGCAAACGAGTTACACGCACTAGGAAAAAAATCGGTTTTTCTTCAGGTTAATTATAGTTTGATGAAATAAAGATCTCGAGAACTATTTTTCTGATGTTAAATGCAATTGCATATTCTTTGTCTCCGGTTTTCTCTGTCCCAAGTTCTCATGACATTTATTTTGAGAACTTGATTCTTGATTTTTTAAAAAATTATTTTTTAAAAAAATAATAGTATAATTAATGATCTTTAAAACAATTGCTTTACATCTATTTTCATATTTAAATATTTTTTTGTCTTCATCAAGTAATAACCACTGAAGGGAGTACTACTCTCATTTTGTCCACATGAGTTAAATTTTAACTTTAATGAAAATTAATGCCTTAGTAATATCGATATCAATTTATTTCAGCATTGAAAGGGTAAAAAAAAATACTCACGAAATTTTCGTAAATTTTACAAGCATATTCAACGTATAACTAAACAATAATTTATATTAAGGAAGAAAAATAATTATTAATTTGCATTAATAATATACTAAATCAAAAAATAGTTTATTAAGCCTATCTTTTTATACAATTCTAGTTTTGATTCTATAATTAATTCTTTAGTATAAAATATGAGAGCAAAGTAAAAGAGTTGAAAATGAAATATTGAAAGAAGTATCGTAAGTGAATTAGAATTTTAATTATATAGATATATTTAGATTTGAATTTTTAAATAAATTCTAAGATTTTTTTTTCGCACAAGGTTGATTATGTGTCAATTTTTTTTAAAAAATATTTTTGATTTATTTATTATTGATTTTTTCAATTAATCTAACAAAAGAATATTTAAACACAATTTTATAATTTTGTTATTAATGACATATAAGGACCAGCTGCTTTGTAAAGAAAAATGCTCATTATAATTTTTTATTATTTTATTTGAAATTATTCCTGAATTGTTTGTTTAATAAAATATTTTTAAGACACATATTTTTATAATCATACTTAAATAAAAGGTTTGCACCTTTCTCTTCAAAATATTATATGCACAGGTTGTTGCCGAATTCGGCAGACAAATTCAGAGAGGTGTATATGGTATGCACTTCTGCAGGTTAAATATTTTTATTTTATGTGAAATAAATTCTTCGAAAAAGGCCTTATTTTTTACAAATTAATTAAAAATTGAAACTTATTTTATATGCTAAATTTTAATACTATTAAAATGATAAATTTTTGAATTTTCGGGTGATGTATAAATATTTTTTATTGTGATAGTTTCAGTTATTAGCGAAAATTTCTCTAAAAAATGCGAAAATTTCGATAAAATTTTAATAAAGTAAAATTTCAAAATTATCACTCCAAATGGCTCATTACGACTATCCAAAGTATAAATATAAAAAGATTTGATAGCTCTGTTCCAAAACGTTATGCCTCCAAAGCAATAACACCTTCCTAGAAGTTATTTCGGCAATTCATAGCATTTTTAAAAGCTGTTTCTTGGCATGAAACGTATATAGATGATCTTATTTGATTTTATTGCTTACTTAGATCTTGTGCTCCTTAAAAATTTGAAAATTTCAGAACTAATATTGAAAATAATATAATATTTTATTATTACGAAAATAAAATTCAAAATGAAATATTTTTTAAAAGCTTCTTGTTTATTTTTGATAAATTTTATATATGAAAATATTAATCAAATTATTTCCGGACACTACTTCTTCTTTTTATAAATATGAATTGAAAATCTATAAATAATTAATTTGTGACTATAATAAATTGAGATCAATAGCGAGCATAAATCTTAAAACAAATATGTCACCTGCGATTAAAGTAAGGGAAGCTCTTTATTAAATATGAACTTCATTATAAGTCCAGCATTTCTTCAACTTACTATTAAATGATCCATTAACCCTTAGCTCTATCCATATCATATATATCTCAAAATTTATAATAAGATATTTGTCTAAATTGTTCTATCTTCCAATCAATAAATAAAAAAGTTACAAATAATAAATAAAATCATATTATTGTAAAAGTGATAATTTGAAATTTACTGTTATAACTGTCAAATGTCAGAAATGCTTTAAAATATTATCACGATTTTAATATCCAAATTAATTGATTTTAAAATTTCAAAAAAAAAATTAAAATCAAATCCGTTGATTGGAATAGACCATTATTCCGTCTCCACACACTCAAATACATAAATATTTACTACAGAACCAACCACCGACACAAATATCCAAAAAGAATTGATGAAATGAGTGCCTTTGACTTACCAGTTGCTATTGATCGAAACAAGAAAGAGCTGCTTCGAACGAGAGAAGGATGGAAACGATTTAAACGGTGCTTTCCGACTTCATATTCATTTCCTAAAGTCGATTCTCCTCCTTAATTTGCGTAAGTCGATACGCATGCGTCCAAACAATATCAGAACTCGCTAACCAGTTCTCGCTAAAAGAAATAGAAATAACAAGAAAATACCACAGTTTTCTGTTTTCTTTAATTATTCATTTATTTTTGTTCTTTTATGGCATACTTTATATTATCATTTTGCTGTTGTGTTTATTAAATAAGTATAAATTCTATTAATAGATACATTTTGTTTATAATTATCACTAGCCACTTATAGCAACAGGTTGGTTTGCTTGTATAAATACTAGCTGAAATTATAATTCAAATATTTTACGTCCATTGGTGTCTCACATATATGTTTAATTTTCTCTTAGCTCCCTTAAAATCAGAACTTTAAATAGGAGCGGAAGTTCCCTTAATACAAAAACATTTTTGCTGAAAAGAAACATGTTTTCTTTTTTTAAAAAAATAGGTGTGCGCAGAGTCCTACAGCACTAAGGTCTGCTGTGCAATTCAGAATATTTATTTTTATAATTTATATAATATGTCAAAGAATTACACAATAAATATTTCTTTGATTCATCATAAAATAAAGTTTTTGGTTTTACATTTAAAATTATTTTAATGAAGAAAATAATGATGTTTCGTTTTTTTAGCCAATAAATAGTTTCCTAAAAATTATTCAGATTAAATTTTATATAAACCTTCGATTTTAAGGAATTGCACTAAATAGAGTATTTTTGGTGAATCACATTTTAAATTTTAAAAAAATTCCTATTCTCCAAAGACTAAATCTGGCCAAGTTATCAATTTTTGAATGTCATGATTTTGAGGCAATCAACAATTTTCTTATTTCATGACAGACTGCTCAAATTAATGACATAATGCACCCAGGCTGTAGAAATTTCTCTCCTCTAAATGACATATCATATTCAAAACAGTCAGGATTGGCTCGGTTCATATCACAGGCATGAAGACAACATCTGCATATCAATATATGTTTGAATATCTGTTCGGTAAAAACTATCGCATTTTGAAAATATACGACAAAATGCAGACCGTCTGTCTGTAAGTAATTACTAAAGCATGCAAACGTGACAAATAGAAAACGCTGTGATTTTGTTGGTGAGTAACGCAACATATCCTTGCAAGTCACTGCGATTCACAAGTAATTAAAAAGTTTTTGATCCAACAGTTGGAGAGTAGAGTACATTTTACAGAATATGGTTGAATAACTGTATAAAATTTAGCTTTAAAGATTTTTTGATAACCACCATCTATTGAATGAAACAAAATAAAATATTATTTACACCATGTGAATCCCTTTGAAATAATAAATAAAAACAGAATTTATTACAAACCAGAAAAGGGTTTTATAAAAAACTCTTTAAGATATTGAATAAGTTCCAAAAATATTCTGAGGAATACTTAAAACTTCTATGCTGAGCAATTTTTTGGCGTGTACAGTTTTCATTTTTTTTTAAATTGTTTATTTCAACAAAAACATTTTTCTATGAACCAAAGTTATTTACTTCTATTCAAATTAAAGTTCATTTTCTAGAAAAGATGATAGAAAATCAGGGAAATGCATAGCGCCATTAACAGAATGTTACTCGTATAAAGTCTCTATAAGAGTATGAATGATATGACTATGAAAATGCGAAGTTTAAAAATATGTTGCTGAGTAAGGGAGGGAGAGACAACACTACATAAAATATTTCATTGAAAATGTGAGTTATCTTGAAGTGAGTGAATAGGCTAGTTGCCAAAGGCTGCAAGATAATATTTGAAAAGATAACACTTAATATTGTAACAAGATAATATTTCAAGATGATGCCTTCCCCTTTTATGAGCTTAATGGTCCATCGATCAGTTTGATACTTAAAACAATTTACTCTCAATGTGTGGCTAGTATGCTAATCAGGCGACGGACAAAACTTCAACGTCTTTTTCAGAAAAGAGGCAAAGATGCGAGAAACCGATTTGAGCCATTCTCGAATGCCCGGATGTGAGTTTGAAGAAGAGAGAAAGTCAGGTCGGATGATTGCGTTTCAGGGTCGAACAAAGATCACGAAAGGAAACAATGATTGCATGCATCAAAAATAAATTTTAGGTAAATAATTAAAACTTAAATTTTATTTAGGTATGCCCTTTTACATATATCTACAAGTTATCTCTAGGCATCTTTTCTGCAGGGTTCTCATTTGATATCAAAATGAAACTGGTCAATACCCATTATGCTATATTGGCATAAGTAGTAGAGCAGATTGGGCATTTCTAATTTTTGTCATAGCTCGTAATATTGTAAAACCATTATTAAAATATTGTTTGGCTTTTACTGAGAATAGGACTGATGCCAGGAAAAGATGAGTTGGCAAAGTAAAAAGAAATCCATAATCCGAATCAATAGCAGATTATATATGAGTTAAAGTGGCATGCATGTATTGAAAAATAATTAATCAAACAAAGGAATGATTATTGCTATGTTTATGCTAATTTAAATTTAAATAGATCTAGTTCTTTGCTTTTTTTAAAATAAATCTATTTCTCACTGATTGGTATGAAGATTGCAGCAATGACAATATATTATTAGGCCAACTAAACATCAGCGAAGTTGGACCTCTAATTGACATCACCCTACCTACTCGAATAGTGACATCAAAGCAGTTGATTCCATCTGCTGCGTAAACAAGCAGATGAAACGCTCTGTTGTACATTCCGTGCGCCAACTTGATTCTCAAAACAGGCTGGAAATTTATTCCTCAAGAACAGTTCAGCTTTGTATTCAAAAATTAAGGCTTTAAAGGATTGCTTTTTCAGTACAGGTAAATTAAAACAATTTTGGAATTGAGATTAATTCCAGAAAATTGATCGATTTAAAACGAATTGAATTATTTTTCCTTGAGTAGTGCACCACAAGAAGGGTGTCATAGCAATGAATCTAGGTCTGGATGACAGAAAAATCTATGCAGAGATTCATAACATTGATATTAATATGGGCTAAAAAAGAAATGACGTTTCAGCAAAGTTAGCTGACCCACTGTCTATACAGAGAAGCAATAGTGATTCTCAGGGATTTAAAATACAATCATTAAAACTACGTTAACGTAATAAGTCATTGTAAGATATTGCGATTTAAGTGAATCCTTTCTTCAAATTTTGTAAGGTATGAGTATTGAATAGTTCATAATTCGCAATTGCGTTTTTCAGATAAAAGCATTGCTTAATTTGTATCAATTCTACATGGTTCTCAGGTCGAATAGTCGGATTCCAATTATTTATTTTAACATTAAGTATTTCATGTATTTAAAAGGTTACTTTTAATGATGGGGTGAACATTTGTTGTTAGAGTTAACGTGTCTCTACATATGTATTACGGTGACAAAAAGGATAATGCTGGAAAATTTTAGAATTTGGTCCATTTATACATTAGGAACTGAGATGTGTTTGACTGGTCTAGAAGACTCTCAGCCTGCCACTCAGGAAATATAAAAGGACGGCTGTCTCAAGGTGCTAGTAACTGTCCCAAAATTACAGATTTAATTAGAAACAGGAATTTTGCCAGGAAAAATTTTTTAAACCCAGAGACCTAGTTTTCATGAAAATTACTAACCAACTTAAAAAGAAAATTGAAAAACTAAATAATAAAATTCAAACCAATGAATTCAAAACCAAATAAATCAATGCAAACACTGTTCAATGTGAAAATTTGTCAAACCTGTTACACGCAAAAAACAAAACATTCCAACCCTTAAAGGCCGAGCTAGTGTTTCAATAAAGGATAAAGAAAAAACAAACTGCCTATTGGTTAGCCTTGAGAAACAATTTCAAATTAATTATTTATTTGATCTCACCATAGAACGAATGTAAATAATGCAGCAAAGAGCTTTCGAGACTCACTGCCGTAAAAAGTTTCAGATCTTCAACCTTCTTACCATAGATGAAATAAAAGATCGCATAAAGAAATTTATTGCTAAAAAAGCCCTTGTTCTAGGCAGGGGCTAAAAAAGCCCTTGTTCTAACAAAATTCTAAAAATGAAATTTTTTTAAAAATTTTAATAAATATTATTCATAGCTGGCTTGTTTTAGGATATTTTCCCACAGTATGGAAGGAGCTACAGTTACTAAATCAGATTCAACTGATCCATGCTGTTATAGATCCATACCCCTACTCCTCTCCATCAGTAAAATTGCTGAACAAATCATTCTTAATGCATAAAATTTTCATCTTGAATAGCATGACATATTATCCCCAGAACAATTTGAATTTTGCAAAATTCTATCGACCACCCGCCAATTATTAAAAGTAGGTGCGTGCATCGAAGAAGGTTTCAAAGGTAAACAAAAAACTGCAGTGGTTCTCCTTGATATTCAGAAAGCTTTTGACAGTTTTTGCAAGATGGCCTTATTTACAAACTAACTGATTGCAACATATCCCCATATCTCAAAATTATAACTTCCTATCTTAGTTATAGATCCTTCAAAATCAAAATAAACAATGTATTCCCAGATGCAAAACCTGCTAATGCGGGTGTCGCTCAAGGATTTAAACTAGTGCCAATGTTATTTTCCTTGTCTATCAATGATATCCCCAAGCAATTTAACACCACGATATGTATGTATGCTGATGACACTGTAATACTTGCAAGAAACAAGGAACCAAACTTCGTCATCATAGCTTTAAACATACAACCTAAATATCTGACAGACTGACTCCTCAATTGGAAAATAGAAATAAATGCTAGCAAAACTGAAGCCATTTTCTTTAATAAAAATAAAAAATGAAAAAAAATGTAAAAAGAATTAATTCCCTGTTAAAATTAAAAATTAAACTATCCCGTGGTCCAAGGAATTCAAACGTTTAGGCGTAATACTAGATAAAAAATCAACCTAGAAATTTAATTTACACTGCTAAGAAATTTCAAAACCTTACTCATAAATTTTATACCTTAATTTCTCTAAACTCCAAATTGATTAGACATAACAAAACGCTTATTTACACTGTCTACTTACGTCCAGTATTACCTTATACATGCCCTGTGAGGGGATATATACTTATACACCCTTCTGAAGATATGCAGCCAAGACTGATTTCAGATTTATTGAATGACAACAAAACAATCTGATTAGAAACTTCTGCAATTAGAATACTTCATGTACCTTTGCTTAGACTATTCCCCTCTCAAAAAATTCATTTTAAAATTAGCTAAAAATTTTCAAAAACGTAGATCAGATTGAAAATAAGGCAATAGTTAATATCTCCAAATGTACCCCAATTGTAAACCCTAAAAGACCCCTTAATACCCTACTTTAAATTCCTCCTATTCCTAAGCACTTAAATTATTCAATTTAAAATTCTAAAATAAACTCGTATTTATTTGTCAATAATAATTCGTAATCGCCAAAACAAGTTAAGTCTAATTTCACCATACCCCCGTACCCACGCAACAACCAATCTGAAGGAGTCGTGACACTCGCTACCTTCTCCAACTATGCCGATGCACCAGCATCTGGCCTTCACTCCCATCTCCGTCGAAAACAGTCATATCAATGCACCGACTGTCATGCACCAAAAAATTCTGCTTTAACAGGAGATAAGCCCTTGCCGATGTTCGGCGCCCCATAAACGCAACCCATAGGCTGCTAATAATTGCCGACAAGTAACGAGTCTTCGAGAAGAGAGCGAATCGACGATGGAGGGCCAAGAACAAGAGGACCCTCTTTCCGAAATACAGCAATGCTAGATGAACTCCCCCTATCCTTCATATATTTGAATTCATGAGATATTTGCCCTTTATTTTTTTTAAAGTTCCGACAAATAACTAAGGCGTTTTTCGGATAGTAACTTCGGAAGAAAAACTTCCCTAAACCAATTGTCTGCTGTGATATTCCTGCCATAATTACTTATTGGGGCAACCATCGGATTTACAATAGTTATCGCTCTGTATCTGGGGGATAAACTACAGTTTCACACAATAAAATTGAGAATAAAACGGGAATTAAAAGTATTAATATGAATTTAAAAAACGCAAAACTCAAAATGCGAAAAAAATTTTAAAGTAATAGAAATACAAAAATAATCGTGTTGTATCTCCCAGATAATAACAGATATCACTTGCATTTTCCAATTTCACAGTTGAAGAAAGGAAAAGGTACAAAAATGTCCTCCAAAACAAACTTTGAATATAGCAAATAAAAATTTTCTCTCAGACATAGCGCTGTTTAATTATTGGAAAAATAATTAAGAGATATCAGGTGTAGGTGTAGTTCCAGTGTGTCTAGGCTGCAGACAGTTTGCAGGTGCTCCCTTGGTCTCACCCTGATACACACTCGGACATCACTGACACCAAGACAGAACATACTTCCACCAGAAGCCACAACAGATCTCCGCTCTGTCCTTCTGTGAGCTCACCACTGGCGACGCAAACGGCTTGAAGTCAGTGGAATACACTCTACAGGGCGTCTGGCTCGGAGCTATCCTTGGACTAACCGATTTCTATCACTTTGTTGTGTCACTGCGGTACCAACTGCATCTCGAATTTCTGCCGCAGAAGCGGTATGATGCACCACAGCAGTACTCAGTAGTTCTCAGCCTTCCCTCTCAGTAGTGTCATGCGGCCGTCCGGGGCCTGGTCTCCTTGAGGCAGCACCATCTCTTTACCACTTCCCCCAACAACCATGCACAGTGGAGACATTCCGGCCGAGTCTTTCTGTAATATCGCGAGAGGAAAATCCATCTTCTCATAGCCCTATCAAGCCTCGTTCAAACTCGGTGAGCTGCTGCTAATTGCTTCTTCGTCTTCTTAAGGGCATCTTTGATTAACATCAACTCAATACGTCAAATTTCAAAGATGAAATACGCTCACCAACTTTACAACACGTATTTAAATCAAACCTGTTTCGCAAGTTCTGAGTGGCACTACTTGCGCCACTTATGCGGGAAGCGCGGAATCGATGTCTTTTGTCAGATGTATAAACACGCCTACCACATTTTTTTACCGAATACAAGTCTTTTTTGGTGCGGGTTTTTCCCGCCAATGTGCTTTCACTTCATTGCAGAGTTAAATTTAAAAATTTAGTAATTCGATGCGATTATTCAGACTCTTCATGGTATGACAGAGATTAAGAAAAATCTGTTCATACAATTGAAGGAGAGTTGAAAACAAAAACTCATTTTTTGGTCGAATATTATCTTTCAATAGTTTAGAAGGAATACAAATAAAGCTCGTAACGATGATTTAATGAATGAAGGATAATAACGATAAGAATGAATGATGAATAAGAATGATTAAAAATAGCAGTGTTATTATTATGATCTAATTGTTTTTGAATAAAATATATCAATTTTAAATTCTAAATATACATTGGAAAATTAGCATGTGATTTTTTCATATCTTACAAGCATTATATAAAGGAAGGAGTCTGTACTTAAACTTACAGTATATTTTCTCTAGCCTTCTTTAGAAATAACAACATCATCATATTTTTTCAGCATTCTATGATGTTCATTCCCGAACTATGGAAATTTTTTCTTTGTAGATGCGAACTTACTCACTCCGAATTCGAAACAAGTATGAATGAGTGCTCCTTATAGCATTCCTTATTTCAAAATTATTTTAGACAAGATTTCACTAAGATTTCAGATTTTCGCTAAAAGTCAATTTTTAAGGAAAATACTGTAATTATTTTATTAATTATTTTTTGTTGTTTTATAAAATTTTTAAATGTAATTCCAGCCTTCATTTCATACAGCTTTTCCTGATACGAGGAGGAAGAGGTGGAAATGGTACCTATTATGAAGCCTTAGGGGTAGGGAAGATTGCTGAAAGAGATATGAGGATATGGAGCTGGAGGATTCTGTCGTTGAAACTGAATGGTTTGCGCAATGAAATTTCGATTTTTAATGCGGATAATAAATTAGAAACTGAATTAAAGCTACTCATAATGGTTAACATTTTCCGTATGAAACAGAAGGCTATGATAGAAGGACATTTGGCACTTTGTTTTCTCCAATGCCTTTAAAATATTGAAATCCCCTGCCTCTACTTTCTTATGTTTCTTTCACTGTTGAATATTTCAAGCAGCTCTTTCTTTTGTTCTAGTTGCTTATCCTACTTAGTGTAGTCAGTTCTAAAAAGACTGTTGTCAATAGCCACTGTTTCATCTTTATTTTCATCATCTTTAATACAAATGTAAAAACAATATTTTTTCATAAATTTTTGACTAACCGAAGTTTATTGGCAAATATGCATTTTTTTTTTTTGACGGCCTGTGAAACGGTATTTTTATTTATTTATTTATCGCCTTGTATCGCTTTTTATTTTCCTTCACAAGGTTCATGGCATTTAGACCAGATGTAACGTCCCCCTTTTTCCCATATATAGTTAATTGCAAATTTACCTCCATTTGTCTATCTTTTTCCCAAGGTGAGTCATTTTGTCTAGGCACTTGATAGTATATCAAGGTGTGGGAAAACTGAGGAGTATCCAGTCATTTGAAACATATCTATGTCATCTTCAAAGGAACAGCACGTCGAAAATCCAGATGATAAGCTATTTGTTTCATTTTGAAAGGACTCTTTAAGCTATCAAGAAACGATCAATCAACAGCAAACGTTGTATTGAACGTGCCACGTGCTCTTAGCTGACAGCGTTAGCTGCGACTTGATTATAATTGCCACGTGCTCAAAAAACGGTCGATCACAAAACAGACCCTAAACAGACACTCCTTCAATTAAGTTTGGATCATTGGAGAAGTGTTTCTGATTAACTATTCGGTGGCAAGGATCTGCAGTTCATCAACGAGAAACCAGGAGTAAGTGACTGATAAAAAAAATGGAATGTGGGTGTTTTTTCCAGAGGAAAAAAGGAGAAAGGCTTCGAATCAGAATTTAGAGAGACTGTAGAGTGCGAAAAGTTGTTCCTGATTTTTTGTAAACCTCAATGTGATTCGAACTTCTGTGCTAGACTTTACAGGATAAACATCTGTGCATTTCTACTGCTGCCTTGGAGTGACCGTTTAAAACTAAAAGCATGTTAGAGTGTGTGTTTTGGGGAGGAGGGGGTAACTTATTCTTCGATTTGATTGAGGAATTAATTCGTTATTGAGCTGCTATTGGATATTTGTCAATAATAGTAACCTAAAATGAAGGAAGCTGTTCAATATATATACATTAACATGCAAATTAAAGAAATATTTTGTTACATTACATTCTTATTTAATCGTCTCTTGATAAAGATACTACAGTTTTTTTTCTGATGCTTGGCAAAAGCATGAAGCAAATGTATACTTGTTTTATCCTTTCTTCCTAAGAAAAGTTCTGCACCGTTTACTTTAACTAATGAACAATAAAATATGTTTTGTCTATTTCTTAGATATATAGCAGGCGGATGTTCTATCACAGATCTTCATTATTCCTTTAGAGGAGGAGTCGCATCATCTAGAGTGACAGTCAAAGATTCTTGTCAGGCACTGTGAAAAGTTATGCAGAATTAAATCATATATCTCCTTGTAGCAAATTTTTCTCATTGAGTAAGAACAATACAAGAGAAACATGTTTGCATTTTGAGTTCAATAGAAAACACATCTATGTTTTTTAACCCTTTGAACTCGAAAAAGTAATTCAATCGTAATTATTCACGTAATACACATACAATTGTTTTAAGTTGAATTTCTCTGAAAAAAATGAATGTTTTGTTGGTATTTCTAATAAATAAATAAAAAATGATTAAATAAATAAAGGAGTCGAAAGGAGGCATTGTCTTAAATGGTGAGTGAGAGGAACCTTCCGAGTGAAAAAAATTAATTCCATTCAGTTGCACGCATTTCCGACAGAAATACCATTTGGTTTTTGGTTCAGGCAGCTATGGGAAAGACTGAGAATCTTCAGTTAATAAAAAATTAGATTAATTACTCTCAAAATTAGATTTTTTCCACCCTCTTATTTTCTCGTAAATATATCTGAGAAAATACGGATATACCAAAAGCTGTTTCGTTACGCAAAAGCAAAGAGTAACTTTAACAAGGCACTTGTTTTGTATCAGTTAGAAACTGCCAGGAGAAGTATGAAGATTTGAGAAGCATAAGTAACTTGATGATAAACAGTTTCACCAATGCTTTAGGCTTAAAAAAAGGTAGAAAAAAACCCCATTCCAACCTAGGAGATATCCGATACTTTTCTAAAATGAAAACTAATTCCACTAATTTGAACATTGAGGATTATTTTACTTCACCGTTGGATATTTCAGCCATTGCATAAATCTCTTACCTATTCATTGCATAATTTTCTTACCTTATGATTTAGAATCCATGTCTTTTGATTGATAAAAAACATAAATTCCGATATATGTCAGATTAACAAATCTAAATTTCTTTTCATCAGGTTAAGCTCATAAGCAGATGACTTTTGATCCATTATGACAAATGAAGGAGGGTGACAGATCTTCTGATGATCATAAAACATCATAGCAACTCTGTCCCAATTACAGGCATTTGTGTGTTGTGGCAAATAAGTTCATGTGCTGAAATCGTTAAAAAATCTAAACTTAAAAAAATCTCGTGCACATTCTTGTGCAAACTAAGCCCGTTAGACGACGGCATGGTTTAAATCCTTAAAAAAGGCGCAAGTGTCATGGTTAAACAGCCAATTTACAGCCTAGTATTAAGCGCTCAAATATTGGTGAAATTCAAAATTGAAATTTTGTCAAATATTTTTATATTTGACAACATTTCGGTATTTTGTTATTATCAAAATAACGAACAATCTAAGATCTGCAAAATCGACCAGAATCTTGCCTATACTATTGAGTTTAGAATGAGACCATCTAAAACAAAATAAAGGTTTGATTTCAGAGAAATTAAGTCTTTCGTTGTCAATGCCTCATAGAAATAAATGTTGATTGAGAAAGACCTTCGACAAAATTTTCCCAAGCAAAGCGATCTAGTAAAATTAAAACGAATATTTGTCTGTAGGTCTCTTCTGAGTTGTCATATCGCTCATCCGATTGCGATAAAACTTTGAATACTTATCACCTGCAGTTACGATTTGGTTATAGGAATAGTATAATTATCTAATCTATATATAAATATTTTCAGATATATTTACCGCATCTATTAACCAAGCATTATTGTCAAAATACTTCGTTATTCGGACACAACGGACTGAATTAAGATGCTAAATTCAAGCTTAAGAGATTAATATTTTGCAGTTATTGTACGTAAGCGTTATGTAAATAGTTCTTTGAAGTGACAACCTTATTAGATTGTATGCGAGAAAGTTTTAGGGAAATCACTCCTAGAAAAGTGAATTTATAATTAAAAATGTAATAACATTTTAGCGTGTTTTGTAGTATTTTCAGGAAATATTACAGTGCAAAAATGTTTGCATCTCTTAAATAAAAAAATTATTTCATCTATATCAGCAAATTAATGGCATGAATATATTTTCTTTATTTAATCAATTTTAAAAGAAAATATTCTTATCGCATTTCCTAACACTGATCTGTAGAATTCTGAACGAATCACAAAAGATACAAAAATAGTTTCTTCGTTTACAATTCTCGTAGTACACCAAGCATTACAATTCTATAAGAATACATAAATCTAAGGGACTCGGTACCTTAAAAATTTCGAAATTCGATGAAAATATCGATTTTCTAATTTTTGGTGATTATTCATCATTTAAACATTTGATTTATAATCTGAAAATTTCAAAATAATCCAAGCATTTAGCGAGATACGGTGTTATTTTGTCTAGCACAATAACAGGTGCCATGCCCACTGTGTTTAAATTAAACTTCTTTCATGTGGGAGTAGCGAAGCCGTTTAATTTTTTCCATGAAAAAAACAGTAGGAAACTTGTTTATAACAGTAACTATTTAATCCGTGTTTATTTATGGTTTTACTGCTTTAGTTCTTTATTATGAATGAATTTCGCCCTTGTTAATATAATTATTTTGATATCAAAACTGTGTTGTTCAAGACTACAGAGTTTATTTACTTACCTGCTTTTCAATACGTTTTGGAAATGCCTCTCAATAAAAGGAAATACCATTATCTTGCTATGAATTACAAAAACTGTTAACAAGGGAAGGAATAAAAACAGCTGAATGATTGAATTAAATTTACTAAGTGAAACCTACTGAAACTCAGTTTCTCAATGAAATTAAAGCTAGATGAAGAAATTGATATTTGTTTGGAAGAAAACTTTGTTTAAAAAAACCACATTTTACAACTTTTTTTGCAATGTAGTTTGTTCAAACTACCTTAAAAAAGCTGTGAATTCGAAGTTGGGTGCTAATTATGGTTTTTTATATGAGCTGAAAGTTATATGCAACTATTTTTGTGAAAAAATCAACTCAACTTCCACTTCAAATTATGCAGATGATTAAATTTATAATTTAAATTGAAACAGTAAATCTTATAAGTGTTTTACACAGAAAAGTGCATTATATTACATATTTCATTGAACAATGATACATTGTATTGCCATGTTATACAAATATGTGTACATTTTTTTTATCATTTCCAAATATCGTTATTGTATATATCATTGATTTGCTTTGATTGCTTTTTCTATATACTTCAAATTAACAAAAAACTTTTATAGAATTATGTTTGAATAATAAAATATTATTTAAAATATTTTGTAATTATATAAGCTGTTTCATATTGAATATTTTTGTACTTATGTTTTGAAACTGTTTTTCGTCGCATGCAGTCTAGAAAACTTACCCACTTCAAAATAGCTAATTTCATTTGAATTTCATCGAAAAGGGCTAGAATTTTTGCTGTGTATTATTATTTATTTGATAAACAGAACTAAAGATCATTTAATGTCCATTTTTACTTAAAAAAATTCTGCATAAAAAAAGGACTATATTGTAATTTCCCCCCAATTTTTCTAAGGATTGGATTGGATTGTGTGGTTTAGTGGCTCAAGAGCCATAGCTGGCCATACTGCGCCAGACATATGGTTTCAATATAAAATACTCATCCTGTATCAAAGTATGTAAACGTGGAAATTATTTGATAAAATTACATTGTAATGTCTCTCAACATTAAAAAAAAGAAGTAAGAAATGACAATAAAAAGAAATATTAAATAAGATGGTAAAACCCAATTGCTTTTAAAAATTTTAAGAGATTTCTGTGGGGACGTTCCCCCACAAGCATTTGCATGTCTATAACTGAAGCATAAAAATATTTTAAACGATGATGTTTAGAATCGGGACATTCAACCAAAAGGTGATGAACCGTTAAAATTACTTGACAATTGAAGCAGATTGGTTTTTGATCGCCGAATAAAAGATGCTTATGTGTAAAACGTGTGTGACCAATGCGGAGTCTAGATAATTTAACGTCTAGCTCCCCCACCGGTAAACACGGTCAAAAAGAAATAAAAGGTTTTATCACATGAAGTTTGTTATTTATTTGATCGTTCCATGACTCCTGCCAAAGTGAGTAAAAATAACGTTGTATTACATTTTTCACATCTCTGAAAGGGATGTCTCTCTCTAGAAGCAAAGATGCACTTTTTGCATTATTATCTGCGAGCTTATTGCTAGTGATTCTGACATGACTCGGAATCCAGCAAAAAAGTATCTCAAATTCACTGTTTTTGAGATTATTTAGAAGACCCAGGATTTCCAGGGCAACTGGATGGATATGATTTTGAATATTGAGAAGTCTTTTCAATGAGCTCATACTGTTAGTATATATTCAAAATTTTCGTTCAGAAGAGATGGAAATCCTCTGAAGAGCATAAAAAATTGCTATTAATTCAGCAGATAGAACTGATAGAGATGTGTCTAGACGGTAACTGTATCGGTATCAAAAACAATACCGCAACCAACATGACCGTCTGACTTTTAACCATCTGTAAAAACTTTTAAGTAATCTAGATACTGACAGCGATTAAAATTAAAAAGATTCTTGTAAACAATAGGAGCAGTATTCTTCTTCCCAAAACTAGAGAAGGGATTTAGAAAAGAAAACTGATGAATATTCCAAGGAGGAAAGATGAATGGATCAGAAGTGTGAATCACCTTATCATGGAGCTCAGTATTATGAAGGAGAGATTTAGCTCTCTCGCAAAATGGCAGAATTTGGGAAGGTCAAGTATTATGAAGTCTCCGAAGACTAACCGGAAATGTCATAGAGGACAAGGGGTGATTCGAAATAGACATACCCCGAAGGTAGTACAGGGCAGCTACTTTTTTACGTAGTAAATCAAGTGGTAACTGATGCCAAAGAACATAAAGATTGTGCACTGGTGAGGTTCGAAATGCTCCAGAGCAAATTCTCAAAGCGGAATGGTGTACGGTGTTAAGTCTACGTAAGACCGTAGAAAGAGCAGAGCCGTATACCATACATCCATAATCTATACGGGATAAAATAACTGCTTCATAAATTCGGAGCAAAGAAGTGCGATCTGCTCCCCAAGCGGTTCGGGAAAGTACCTTAAGAATGTTTAATGATCTGTCACACTTCTTCCGAAGATGTAGGATATGCGGATGGAAAGTGAGCTTACGATCAAAAATTATTCCCAGAAATTTTATTTCATTGACCACAGGTATTTCAACGTTCCCAATATTTATTGAAGGATCCAAATGAATGGCTCGTTTTCTGCAGAAATGAAATCATTGACTTTTCTCCAATGAAATGGTATGCCCGTTTTCATCGCACCATTCTACCAGTTTCTTAACGGCAACCTGCAGTTGGCGCTCTATTAAACGCATATTACTCCCCTGGCAAGAGATCTGAAGATCGTCAACATATAACGTAGCTTGAACAGATAAGGGTAAAACATTCAGAATTTGGCTGAAATGACAGATAAAAAGTGTAACACTGAGGATACTTCCCTGTGGAACACCCTCAGCTTGGATAAAAGGATCGGAATATAAATTACCAACCCGAACACGAAATGTGCGCAACGATAAAAAGTTTTTTAAAAACATGGGTAAATTCCCTTGAAATCCAAAATTTACAAGAGTAAAACGAGTTCCAAACCGCCAGGTTCGATCATAGGCCTTTTATATGTCGAAGAAGATTGAGACAAGATGATTTCGACGGACAAATGCATTGCGAATTTGAGTTTCAAGTAATACAATATTGTCAAATGTCGACCGTCCTTTTCGAAAACCACTCTGCATCAACGGGATGCATTCTTTCCTTTCCAGTTCAAAAACAAAACGGGCATTAACCATGCGCTCAAGTGTCTTGCATAGACAACTTGTTAGTGCAATAGGTCTATAGTGCAGAGGGTTAGAAGAATCCTTGCCGGGTTTGAGGATCGGAATCACAATTGCCTCATGCCATTGTGAAGGGAACTTCTACTCGGTCCAAATACTATTAAATAGAACTAATAGATTGGACAGAGAAGTAGGAGACAAATGACGAAGCATGTTATATGTGATTCCGTCAGGACCAGGACTTGTATCATTAGTCTTCGATAAAGCCGTTAATAGTTCATGCATTTTAAATTCAGAATTGTATGAATAAGAATCTCGAGTAGAAAAACAGAATGCTTTTTGTTGTGCACGGTTCCGAATTTCTACAAATGAAGGCTTATAAGAATCAGCAGATGATACCTTTGCAAATGTATAACCCAGAGCATTGGCGACGTCTAATGGTGAAGAAATCCTTCCATTTTCTGTCTCCAGAACAGGAATAGAAAACTCTTTGTATATCCCATTTGCCACCTTAACCTTCTTCCAAAGTATTTTTGAAGGAGTAAAGGCTGTGATGAAAGAGATGAAATTCATCCAACTTTCTCTCTGAGTTATCCTACGGATACGACGAGCATTAGCTCTAGCACGCTTAAAAGCAATTAAATTATCTAGCGTGGGATAGCTCCGGAAAATATTCCACCGCTTTTTTTGTTCTCGGTGACTGTCGCGGCAAGCTGCATTCCACCACGGTCTCGGGAATTTCCTTAGACGTGAGGAGCTTTTAGGGATGGTATTGTTTGCATCATCAATTAAGCAGTCAGTTACATTTTGTACTGCCTCTGTAATATCAGTCGTTCTGACCATATTTTCCGAAATTATTGCTTGGTGCATGAAAGTAATCCAGTCTGCTTGCTTGAATAGAAAATGTGGGCGACAAGAAGTTGCCCGACCTCTATCAGCATAGAAGACCATTAAGGGGAAGTGATCACTAACATAGAAGTCATTCCCAACAGTAAAACTGAGTAACAGAAATAGATCGGGAGAGCAAATAGCCAGATCTAAACTGTGAAATGTACGCGTGGGCTCATGGAAATAGGTTTTCTCATCATTATTGAGCAAACAGAGAGAGTTATCCGTGATAAATTGTTCAATCTGTTGCCCACGAGAATTTGTGCTTTCCGAGCCCCACAAAATACTATGAGCATTAAAATCGCCAAGAAGTAAGAAAGGTTTGGGTAGTTGGTCCACTAAACTATTAAGTTCATGTTGGTTAATGACAGAGTGTGGTGGCAAATAGATGCTACAAACTGTGACAAGGGTTCGTATATGGACTTGAACAGCCACAGCTTGTAAAGAAGTTTGTAAATTCAACTGAGAACTCGGGTAGAGGTTGGAAGTTAAGATGCAAACACCACCAGAAGGATTATTTCCAGTATTAGCATCTTTCCGAGAACAATTATAGCCACGAAATTTTAATGCAATCTCATTTTTCAGGAATGTTTCCTGTAAAGCAAAACAAGCAGGATGGAGCTGATTAATAATATGCTTAATGCCAACAACTTTAGACCGAAGACCACGACAGTTCCAAGATAAAAATGTACCCATTAAGTGATCGAAGTACTGAGTTTATTTGGGAAAGTGTTATGAAGAGTTGGTGAAACATCGCAACTCATTTGTAATTCATCCTCCTCGTCATATGGATGGAGGGAAATGGAATCGGGACTTTTAGGTGCGCCAAAAATAGATGTTAAGTCCTTATGGACGTGACCTTTTGTCGCAAGTCCCAAGGCGACAGATTTTTGTGCTGTAGACTTTTTTTTAATTTTGACCGTAAATCTTTTGGAGAGAGTCCCCGTTTTGAAAGCTTTAGTTTAAGTGATCTTTGAGAATTAGAGTTTGATTTGGATTGACTGGTTTGGTAGTTTCAGGTGCACTAGATGCTGTATTTTCTACATCAGAATCGGAAGACTTTTCAATAGTTGAAAATTTTGGGTTAATTTTCATACATTTTTTACATTTACAGTTAACACAGAAGAGAGTTTTTGTAACTGAAGCATAACTCACACCGGGTTTGGGTGTTTGTGCCAATAATTTTTTTCTTGCTTCAGGATATGTAATAGATTCTTTGAATTTAAGGGAAGTGATTTGCTTTTCAAGTTTCCAGTGTTCGCAGGTTCGAGAAAACGATGCATGACTACCTCCGCAGTTCACGCATTTTTCGGAGGCGTTACAATGTTCACTATCGTGGTCTTTTCCTGCACTGCGGGCGCATGTTAGTGTCCCGCGGCAATTAATCTTCGAATGACCGAAACGCTGGCAGTTGAAGCATCTCAAAGGATTGGGGATATATTGTCGGACGGGTAATTTAATGTATCCAGCATATATGAATTCTGGTATTGTTGGTCTATGAAAGGTAAGGATATAATTCTTTGTGGGAAGAAGTTGTACATCCCGCCCAATGGTGATTTGGCGTACATGGGTTACACCTTGAGGTTTCAGTTCAGAAGTGATCTCTTCAAGGGGAACGTTGAACAATTCACCACATGTTATTACACTCTTAGAAAAGTTTAAAGAAGTATGAGAGGCAACGGTGACCTGGATGTTAGCTAAAGCTTTTATTTTCATTACTTGCTGTGCTTGTTTTTTGAGACTTCAATTAGCAAGTCCCTAGAACGCATTTTACGAGTGTCAGCGACTTCACCAATTGTAGCAGAGATAGATTTCTATACAAGAAAAGGCGATACAAAATTAAAAGTTTCATTCTTATCACTAGTTCATTTGATTATAAAAAAGCGGTCAAATTGTGGAAGGTTAGTATTGAGATTAGGTATTTTGTAATTCCCACTGAAGGGAGTTTTTAATTTAGGCCCCATACGATATATATAGGGTTTCAGGCCCGACGGCACCGCCCACCACGGAGCCCAACAAGGGAAGGCAATTACTGGCTCTGGTCATCTCCAGCCTCAGCATCCACCATGGTGCTGATCGGTACCTATACGCTGGGAGTTACCCCCGGGGA
This sequence comes from Argiope trifasciata, assembly GCA_026543055.1. Lineage (NCBI taxonomy): Eukaryota > Metazoa > Arthropoda > Arachnida > Araneae > Araneidae > Argiope > Argiope trifasciata. The sequence continues at coordinate 14,343 of JAPMOQ010036549.1, read as the reverse complement.
CAGTGACCACCCTTAACGCCAAGCCCAAGGAGTAACCCCCTTCGCTTGATCCCTAGCAAACTAACCACTCAGGTGGCCAGCAACCAGCCGATTGATACACTGGGGACCACAGTGTACCACCCGTCTAATGGGTCACCACGCACGGCAAACATGTGGTAGTATGTGCTGTCCATGAGAAGCAGGAAGCAAACAGAGCGGCGACAGCTTCTCAAGGAGAGCTCCCTCGCCTACCCTCGAGGGAAAGAAAAACGACAGCCAAAAGCAGAAGGTGGAGGGGAGATTAAACTGAAAGGGAGTAAAAATCCCTGGGTACTTCGGGATTGAGACACCCGTACTCACCTAAAGAAGGTGAGCCCCCGAGGGCCCAATTTTTCTAATAATTCCTATATATGATAATTGATATTAATAAATATAACTATGTATGTTAATAAAAATGGTATCTCATCACTTACTAGTGCAATGTAATTGCTCTGAGAAAAAAATAACTTCATATGAAATGTTTTTATTCTACAAACTGAGAAAAAAATAGTTTCATTGCGTTGAAAAATTTAATTCTGTTTTTCACAGATTGCTTTTTTTATCTCAAAATTCTGTCAGCTATAAAATGTTAAAAATCAATCTCATTTAATTGTGTTTACAAGAAATTTTTTAAGCTGACTCTGAAATGTATGCTTAATAGAATTTTGTATGGATTTGTAAAAAATTTGGATTAGAAATTTTTTTTAAAATGCACAGTGAAAAAATTAGATTTTTTCAAAAACTTTTACAAAATTTTGTGGATTTTTTTTTTTTGACAATTTAATACAGATATCAAAAATCCGATTGCTAATTTCGTTACATACATTGTGCGGTCCCACTAAAAAAATTTGTAAAATATATTTTAAAAAATTGTACAAAAAGCAGCATTTTTTAAAAGTTCTTATTTTTTTTCAAAAAAATTAATAATTATAATTTAAAATGTTTTATTCTGAAAAATATTTTAGAAATCTAAGTTTCTGTACAATTAACATCTATATGTCAAAAAAATAGTAATTTTCTAAAAAATTGTGAAAAATGTTTTTGAGTAACCGATGCCCTTTAAACAAAAATAAAATGGTGTTTGTTCGTATCATATGCGCTGTCGTATTGTTCTACCGATTTCTATGCTTGCTCATTGCTTGAGCCTTTGCAAATATTATAGGCATAGTACAATTATCATATCTGTTATATAAAAAAGAATTTTTGTTAGTTTGTATCCAACGCGCTAGTCGCACTGATCAACCAATTGCAATGAAACTTGGCGAAACCAAATGCTTACACTTCCAAGAAGGTCATATTTTAATATTGATGATTGACAAAAGTCATACAGTAAATAGGAAACAATACATCCCATGTGGAATAAATCGCACATATTTAATAAAATAAAATTATTATGATTGATTTCAGTCAATGTGAGGGAAATGAAATCTAAAACATTTCCTGAAAGCAAGAACAAGTCTTTCACACAGGATGTTGTCATTCAGCGTGTTCCATATTTTGTCTGCAGCAAACCGCACATATTATTCATAGTTGAACTCTCACGTAGAAAATAAAATTACTATCGATTCCACTTAAGGTAAGTTATATATACTGGAAATTTTCTACTGCAAACAGTACTTTTGCTGATTATTAAGCGCATCTAAAAAAAATTTTGATCATACAAGTGTATATCGTGTTGATTGCTTCCACAAAACATATGTTCCCGAACGTTCGTCACTTTTTTAAGTGATCAAACAGCGCAACGGCTAGAAGTTAGCCAAATCGAGCTTCATAAGCAAATGAGGAACGACAAGACAGCACTCTATGACCACCAACAAGGCCAATCACTTCAAGTGTGCGGACTGAGCCTAAAAAATCCACGTTTCTCACATAATCAGCTGTATGCTATGTTGGTTGCTTACGAAGTCTTAAAGTGGTGGCAATTATTGGTCTACTCTTAACTTACTTTCACAGGTTAAATTCTACTTTCATTTTGTGAGAAATTACTTGTTATAAAATATGGTTATAATGTTCTTTTAAAAATATTTATTAAAAATAGAAACTGAATTTATAGGTTAAAACATTGTTTTAGCGAAAAAAAGTCCTTTTTAAGAGGTTTTAAAAAACAATTTTTTGTTATGATATTTTCGGAAGTTATAGTAGAAAAATTCAAATGTTAGCTTAATTATGATTAATTAAAGTTTCAAAAAATCCGTCTAGTTGTACTTTTTTTATCTTGGAAATAAACATTACATACCAAGTGATCTGGCCTAGTGAATAGAGCACTAACACAAACACACACACATGCACATTCATTCATATATGCAAGCACATAATCGTTTGATTACCAGCCTTGGAGTATTTCCGGGCATTGATTGGTCTGAAAATAATATATTTTTAACGCGGTGGATGAAAAGATCTAAAAGGGCTCTTTATTATTCCTTTTTTTTTAAATCAAACAGTTTTAATGATTAATATAGAAAATTGATTGATGTAACAATTTTTGATAAAATTATTACTAAAAATATTGTGTAAAATAGGGCTCACACAGCAAAATATGAAATAATCTAAGACTCATTATTCATCAAAGGTATTGCTTGACTGAAACTACATAAAATGAATTATTTACTTCAAGTTAACATAACTAAACAATATGTATGAATATTACTAATGATTTACAATTTAGCTATTTGGCGCAATTCAAATGCGTATCCTGTATAAATTGAATCATTTTTACCGTAAACAAAAAGTTGATTTACATAATCTATATCTATACTTATAATAAAGCTCAATGTGTGTGTGTGTGTGGGCGCTCTACAGGCCAGACCGCTGGACCTACAGCTACCAAATTTGGTACATGTATACCTTGGAGGTCCGGAATGTGCATCTCGGAGCTTTTTTTTTTCGAATTGTTAATTAGAATTTGAATTAATTAAAATGTAAGCGAAATTTCGACGTTTTTCCGCTATAACTTCCGAAAATATGATTGCATAAACATGATTTTTACATCAATTTAAAGATTAAAAAATTAGCCTTCTAATGGTATCAGTGTTTTAATGTAAAACTCAAGCTTCTATTTTTAACGAATTTTAAAAGAAATATTTTAACCATGTTTTTTTAGCACTTGACTGGATAAAATAAAAGAATGCCGGAAGTTCAAATAAAAAAAAAATATCATCGCAAAATCAATCTACAGAAATGCAACTTTCAGCACTTGACTGGATTAAATAAAAGAAATATGAAATGTGATATTTTCTTTAAAAAATAAATGCAAAGCAAAGGTTTCTACAATCGTTTGCAATATCTATATCATTAACTCGATAAATCTTCGTTATTTATGGTAAACCTGATTGAATTTAGACAGGATATGCATTGAAATCCGGACTTAATGGCATATTTATGTAATCGTTTGCAATATCAGTATCATTAATTTAATACTTTTTTCCCTTTCTCGCTTTCTTTAAAAAAACATATTTAATATTTTGGCAACATCATCGAAATCTTTTTTAATATTTTGGAAGCATAACCGATGCTTAAAACTGACTGATTTATAAAATTAAAGAATATTATTAGGAAAAGGTGTACTTTTAGAACTTTCCGTCCATCATCTTGAAGAAAATATTAGTTTCAGGTCAATCAATGCCCGGAATTACTTCAAGGCTAATGAATATGTGATTTAATTGAAAATTTTAGAACGCTTTATTCATGGCCAACCAGCTGGTCACCAAAGGCGGCTGGTTAATAATATAGATAATGCAAACGGTCACAAAAACATTTGACTTGCATTTATTTTTTTTAGAAAGTATAATACTTAATATTTATTTAATTTCATCCAATCACGTGCTGAAAGTTACATTTTGTTTTCGATTTAATTTGCGGTTACAGTTGATTTATTTTTTAATTTGAATTCTGTCTATATGATGGCAGCATTTCAATAAAAATAAATTTTTTCCATTGCTGTTTTATCATTTTTCGTTTGTAGTAAAATTTTATTGTTTTGTCCGAAATATATTGTTGAAAAATATGGTTAAAATATTTTTTTTAATAGAAACTTGAGTCCTAATACTGGTTCATTTGAAAGCTAATTTTTTAAAAATCTTCAGCATGATGTAAACTTCATGTTTGTGCGACTATATTTTCGGAAGTTATAGAGGAAAAACGCCAAAATCTCGCTTAATTTTCTATTAATTGAAAATGTCTCCGAGAGGCACATTACCGACCTCCAAAGTATACATGTACCAAATTTGGCAGCTGTAGTTTCAACGGTATCTCATGTTTAGTTTAGTTGTATTAAGGTTCCGTTGTAAAGCAACACTAGGGCTATTTTGGGACGGACCTCGTCATTTTGAGCCACAGTTAGATGCGAGGATGACACCTCAGCTAGCACCCCCCTTTTCATGCCACACCACACCAGCGGGAGGACATTTGGCCTGACAGATTTAACGTGCAAGAGACCACTTTACACGACTGTTCTTCAGTGGAATCTAGTCTCCAACCTGAAACCTACCGGTTCCGAAGCCGAGACCTTACCACCAGGCCACCGCGGACGTTTGGTCCGTAGAGGGCCAACACACACACATTGAGCTTTATTATAAGGACAGATTGTTTTTCTTGGCGAATATTCGTTGAATGTCTCTATCAATGAACACTCCTTTCCATGATGTATTTCCAACGAAAAACTTAATTTCTTCTGAAATAAACACTAATACGGTTTATGGAGATCTGAATAGTATATGCATATTTTTAATCAATTTGACAATTTGTATCTTGTATAAAATTGTAAGAATTTCGGGGGCATTCCAACTTTGAATTTTGCCAATGTTTCAGTGCTTATTATTAGTAGAGTAAGCCCATATGTCTTCAGGAAATTGGTGTCCTCTTAAAAGATTCGCATTTTTCTACCTCTGCTTACTTTGAGTGAGAATGCGCCCAAATTTTTTCAAAAAGCATTTTGGATTTTTATTGACGATGTTGAACAAAATCAGTTAATTCACCAGCAATTGCAACCGGCTGGAGATGAGACGAGGTTACCATAGTATTTTTGATCTCTGTGTTCTCTTCCATCACACCCTTTCATTTATCACACTCGCCCTGTATTAATAGAGAAAGAAATCTTATTAAATGATAGATTCTGTTTTAATAATTTGTTAATTTTGTAAGAAACTGTAATTGCATATATACTTAGGGGAATAGCTAAAGATAATCCAGAATCACAAAATTGTGGTTTAGTTTCTCAAGCTGGTGACTGAGATATTTGTTAAGATATGTGTTGTTAGTTGAAAATAAATATTGATAACCGTCTTGTTAAGATGAATACTCAGATAGGAAATTCCGTATAAATTGCAACACAAAGTTTCGATAGTCTATAATTAAGATTAGATAATTATTCGAATGATTAAAATATTTACTATGCTTTCATGTATGATTACGAGCAGTCAGGTCGTATGTAAAAAATAATAATGATAAAAATAGAATATATCATGGTTTATCACGGTGGTTGCATAACTCATTATAGTACAGCAAAGATATGAGTAGTTTTCGATGTCTCTGCTGAATCTCTTTCAGGTGTATCTTTGAATTACTTTAAAAAAAGGGGGTGTCGTTTAACATTATTTAAGAGAGAGTTAAGACATTTGTATTAACCCTGCGCAGTGTAATTTTCATTGCATTTTTTAAAAAACTATATGTTCTGAGGAAACGTTGCTCACATTTATGCACGTTCCCACCTGAGACAAAAATGAAGAACGAACTCGATGTTTTGGCAGCTGATGAAGAGGCTATTCCGTCCCTTTCTCACAATTCAACAAACCCTTTTTGACAGTTTATATCATATCCCTTATGTTCAGCTACACAGTGGCTACTTTTCGTTAGCCTTCTAGTAGCCACATGCTGCCTCTACATCATTCAGCACACAGTTCTACAAAATAGAAGATTACTAAAAAGTTTCTAAAAAGAATACCCTAATCATATTAATAAAAACTACCAATGATGGATGGGAGGACGTTTAGGCCAACAGATTAACGTGCAAAAGACCTGCTTATACGACGGTTCTTCAATGAAATCGAGTCTGAAACCAATTTGCTCCGAGACTTGCCACCAGACCACCGCGGTTCCCACTAATAACCGGCAGTGTCCATTTTAGCATCGTATCAGTCCATATACATAGTATTGAAACATTCTCTTCTTTTTTTAGGTTAGAAATGATGAGTTCTGGGCCCGTAAAGGAAAAATAAGCCAGAGTGTCGATTTCTGCATCACATAAGCAACGCCTTATCCTCATTGTTGCTCTGTAGGAAAATAAACAGGGTTTCTATATCCTGTAAACATACTTCGTAGAAGAATGTCGAGAAATTAGAAAATGGTGTATGCACAATTAGACCAGCTTTACAGTTACTCACAACATGAATTATCAGTATAACTAGACTTTACTTTTTTTGAATATTCCATTATTTTAGGAATGTATGGCGGTAAATCTATCTTTCAAACTTTTCATATGTAAAAGAGAAAATTTTTCTTTTCTTTTCTCGATATGCCAATACATTTCTGAGACAATTTACACCTTAAATTTCTAATATTTCTTTTATTTTCATCATAAAGTCGAAATGGTAAATGTCGATCACTCTAAATTATCAATTTTTAAAAAATTAAAATTAAGTATGAAGACCGGATGATGTGCTAATAGATAAATATTTATATATTATTGTTTTGTTGCGTTAAATAAATTTGTATTTCTAAAGTGAATGTTTGCAACTAAATTTATGGTAAGCTGATATAAATTTAAAAATATGCGCATTATCTTGATTTGCAGATAGAAACGTGAAACTTTGTCCGCACACAGATGTAAAGGAAAACAACGATGTCAGTTTTTTACCAACTGTTTGAGAGTTTGAAAGTGTTCAGATTTCTGTTGTGAAACGAGAATTTGAAGAAATTTTTCGTATTTCGAGGATATTTTCTTTTAAGGATTGCCTGTTCCTTGTTTTATAGGAAGGTGAGGAAGAAGGACAGTAATTGATCGCTTTGTTTCCAATTACCTCGAAGAGAATGTCAGTTTGACCAATAGGTCCATGAAATGATGGTCAGTGCTAAAGACTGCAGTAAACCACAGTGAGTTCTGACATATTATTACGTTCAGTGGTGTCGGGGTGGTCGGCTGTACACAAGAAGAAAACAATGTAGAGAAAATTATTTTGTTCCTCGAATCTTTTTCGTTATGAAGGTGGAATTACGAAAATTTTTGTCTTCGTAACTTTTTACTGTGAATTTCCTTCGAAGTCAAATTACAAGCACAATCATATAAGTTCTAGGGTAATGCCAAGACATTATTTGATTTTGAATATCTCAAGAGTTTTGCAAAATAATTGACTATGATGGAGAAGAAAGAATATTTTACGTGTCTTGATAAATTCTGAGTAACCGCAATTGTGTTGTTATAAGTATAAATTTTCCATATATGCATTTTTATAATAGCCTATGAGGTTTGAATATTTGCTTGGTAAAAGTAATTTAGTTTAAAGGATGATTATTGAACATCTGGGGCTAAAATATATGGATAAATCAGTTAAAAACATCTAGCTATTAAACATTTATTTGGACAAACAATAAAATACATGCATAAATTTTGGTTTCAAAATTATAAACATTTTTAAAATTAATGCATACAATTCAAATCAATAAAATCCACGACAGTGTAGTTCTTTTGTAATATTTTTTTTAACTGTCAAACATACTTTACAAGTTAGCATCAATGTAAAAGCTAACACCAAAACAGAATAAACACAATAATATTAACATACAAGATAGTCTCAGCAACTTTTACATTTACACATAATGAAGAACAACTGCTAGATAATTTATGATAAAGAAATCGAAATATACCTAAATTTGAAATGTTTTCACATGATAAATTACATATAACAAAATAAATACCGAAGCTTATTAGCAGAAAAAAAAAATGAGAAGTATATGTGAGGAAATTCTAATACATCTAGCGTTGCTTCTACTAAATTTTAATTTGTTTTTAAAAACAATTTAAAGCTAAAAGAATTTTTTTTAAACTTGATCTCATGAAACTTAAAAATTGCTACTAAATAATTGCTTCGTGCTTGAACGACAAAAAAAAATCACTTAAAAATAAATGTTATAATTTTCTCTTACATTTGCCGGATTATATTTCTTTGAAAATATTAACAAATGAAATACGGAGGTACGAAAATAATATACCGCACAGCAAAATTATCATAAATTCAGCGCGCTTGAAAATAAACTAAAAAATAGAGAATGAGCAGATTTTCACTTGAAAAATAGGAAACAACTATCATATAAATTTTACAAGTAGTTGGATAAGTAATGAAATCAGAGGTTCAAATTTTATTTTTGAATAAAAAATGTCGGATACTTCAAGGAACATTCAGAGGGGCAATTTTTTTAAAATTGAAGATGGAGCTTCGGACCTCAAAAGGATTTAACAATTATTCTTTCTTCAATATGAATGATATTTCATAACGTTTTACCTGCCGAAAAGCTTTAATAAATACTTCTGAAGTCACAAAAATGTGATAAAATGTGTTTTTAAAGAGTGAAGAGTTCCTGTGCCAATTTATATTCCTATTTGACATCTGTTTATAAAAGAATTTAGGAAAATATAAATGTTGATTCATTCAGAACAAATATTGAAAAAGTAACAGATAAAAAAATCAGAAATATTACATATTTCTGCTAAGTTCAGACATCCTATATAGTTTATAAAAAAACAATTATTCTTCAAATAGAAAGTGCATTTTGAAGTATATTTTTTCTCCAAACAATGTTATTTAGGAGAAAGCAAAATTTAATTCAGTTAAGACCTGGATCCTTAATTGAATAAGTGAAGAATCTATTAATTTTTTCTTTCAAAACGCAAAACAAATTAATGATAATGTGCAATGAACTTCCTGCTTTGCTTTACATGGTAAAAGCATGACATCAAATTTATATAATGAATTAATTTGTTGAAATAGTGAAATGTGTATTTTCATTAAGAATACACATATTCATTAAGAATACACACTTTCATTAAAAATAGAATTGTTGGAAGTCCTAATGTATGAGGAAGCAATCGAACATAAATTCTGGCGTCCCGGATATGAAAGAGTTCGAATGGAGGAAACTGATCAAAAATGTTAAAAACGAATAATGTTTAAAAATAACATTTTCTATTCAACATTTTTTGATGAAATTTCTAAATTATGATACCTAGAGGTTTTTAATATTTCATATTGATCAATCAACTTTTGATTGCAGGGCATGTTCGGAACAACTGATTAAGAATCTAAAAAAATATCTTGAAACATGTATTTTTTAGCAATAGTCACTACTTCTGTTACAAAACATCTTTATACTTTAGCACCTTGTTTCAAATAAATAAAAAGTAAATGTGGTTTTTACAACTTCACAAAAAACTAGCCTATTTTACTGTTTAGTGTCTGAGAAATTTAAGTAGATTCTCAACTTGAAGGTGCCAACTGCAATTGATTTCATGATACAAAAACTTCTACATATCTTCCCTGAAAATGGTCCCTAGAAAACCCCTTCCCAAAACTCTATAAAAATTATATATAATCAACTTTTGGGCGAAGGCCGGTTTAGGTGTAAAAATAGATATGTTATGTATGTATGCGTGTGCTCACAAGATACTTAAGGTTCTCTTCCCTAAGTGCACACGTGTCAAAAAATATCAAAATCTTACAATACTATCATCAAAGAGTAGCATTTTTTAAATTTTATCTTTATCTTTTGCTTGTTGTATTCTACGACTTTGTCTCGATGCAAACAAATGTTTTACATTATCACTTCTTTTCTGAACACAATATAGTTCCATGAAAAAAATGAGTAGTTAATTTCAAACATTTCTTCTTTTCGATCACGCAAGTGTTTCATAAATATGTTTGTAAATATTATGTTTATAAATATGTTTGTAAATATTACGTTTATAAATATGCTTACAAATATTTTTATCAATATGTTCTGTATATTCTGAATTTGTATCCATATTCTTGTATATAAATATGATCTATTGTATTCTCAATAACTAGATTAGTTTTGTTTTGATTTTCACAGATTTGGTTGATAAAAACTTCAAATGAGAACAGAAATAGCCCATCTAACAAAAAGTTTGAAATCGAAAACTAATAAAATTTTCATTTCTTTATAACGTTCTTAACTCTGGAAGAAAAAAAAATCAAAGTAACCGAATTAGCGTCTCATTAAGACGAGCAGCTCTTGTACTTAAAGTATATTGACAGCTGCAATTGTCTTAAAGTCATCGGCTAAAAATCTAATTTCAACTCTGACTGTTGAATGCTTCTAACTTTAACAATTTATGTAAAATTAAATAAAATTTCTATCTTCATTTTATTTTTATACCTCGAAATTATTTAAATGTACGGGGAATAAATATTAAAAGTTTGAATAAAACTAATTAAATGAAAATAAAGGAATATTTGTATAAAAAATCCTCAGCTAAAAGTATTCTCAAATTCTGTATGTTTTTTACAATCTTTTGTAAAATTAATTATTTACTCTTTCTTGGAAGTCAATGTTTTAATTTATTACATTTTTAAAACAGGAAAGTTGTGCGCAGACTTTGCCACCGAGACGATATTTTTTTTTTGCCAAATTTATCGAAATCTGTCAGACTAAGTAATAAATAAGAGAAAGTTTGTGATGAAGAGAAATTAAAAAAAGGGTGCTTTTGGTGACGCATGATTTTAAAACCTACTTACCATAAGCCAAAGTTTATCCGATTTTCCGATATTACTATTTCTCCTTTCAAAATTAGAAAATATATTTTCGAAAAATATATTTTATTCATGAGAAAAGACAAAATCCCTCACGTCCCCACCAATACCATGTGACATTAACCAAAACGAATTCCGTTAAAAGTAAGTCAGATGTGTTTTTTCTTTGATAGATTTTTTTTAAACGCGACTAAATACTTTCGGAAGGATTTAATTCATACCTTTATACTGATGACATGCACTTCATACTCAAGTACCAAAATATATCCTTTTTTTATTAACTGAACAATATATGTCTCTTCTTTCCATTTTAAATAGTCATTATTGAAATATTAAAGAAATAAATGTGATCTTAATTTCAGCATTAATTAGTTTAAGTCATTAACCAGTTTAATCCCGTTTGAAACAATTACTGTGCTTCTCTTATTTATTTTCAGAAAAGGCATCTAGAGTCAAGAATACGACTTAGCTAATCACGTTTCAAGATCCTTTTTACGGGGCGGACTTCCTCCATACATTTTATTCACACACCCACAATTTATAATTTAGATCTGGATCAGGAAACGATCACCTCTAAACCAGTGACTCCAATGGTGTTACTCTCGACGTGATGGAATGATTTATATGCGCACCAATCACCACAAGTTCGGGGATTCTTTGGCCAGCGGGGTTCGAACTCTCAACATAAGAGATATATTTTTATTTCTGATTCCTACCAGAAAACATCCCTAATTTTCAAACCCTGGCTTAGGGTGATACTTAAAAAAGTCTTCAGACTGGATTCTTTTTGTATTTGATTCCATTGTTTAACTTTTACCTTGGCTTTTATTGCTAATTTATTTAGATTCATCTTTATTTTAGTAGTAACTGCATTGACGCTCACTGAATACAACGATAAATCTTTTTGTTTTTTTTTAAAATTTTGTCTTCGAAATAATTTTTAGTCTCGATTTAAATTTCAAGTTTCGTTTTTGAAATTATTTTAATCAAGGTTTGTCTCATCTATATGTTTAATTTTATTAGTCGTTTTTTGTTTACTTTTTGTAGTTTAATTATGAAATAATATTTAGTTTTGATTCCTAAATAATTTATTTTTATATTATTTCTGAAAATTGGTTTTAATTGCATAATGATTATATATAATACTATTTTTTAATTTTTCTAGCAGGCAAATTTTTGGAGCTAGATCCATTTTGAAAAGAAAAAAAAAATCCATCATTTTTCTAAATATTTGTGCAGGCGTGATCTGATAGTCTTGAACCAGTTCAAACGACGCATGTGTTATCTGATAGTCTCGTGATTGTTTTATACCGGTTTAAGCTGGTTAATGACTTAAATTAATCAAGACAATTCGTGAAAATTAGAGAAGGAATAATTTGGAATTCAGCTTTTAACTTTAATTCGTGATAGATTGCCAAATAAAACAGCCTTCTGCATTATTTTCCAATAACCTTAAAAGCGAAAAATTGATGTCTTAAAAGCGATAAATCGACAATTTCTAGCCAACACCTTTTCATGCCTCAAAAATTTGATACCAACGCATTTTAAGACTTCAACTTGCTCAAACCAAAAAAAAAGCATTTTCTCACACGATTAAAAAAAATTGGGGTTTTTTTTTGGCATAATAAGGCGATATATTTGTAACATTAATAATAATTAAATTAAATATTAATTTAATTATTATTATTAATTTAATTATATTAATTTAATTATTATTGGGGATTAAATAATAATTCTAAAAAATTTGAAATAGTCGATTATCATATAAAAATATTTTTTCATGGCAATGTAAAAATGCGCTTTCAAAAAACAAAAAAAACTCTGTAATGCCCAGTGTCCTTTATAAAAAGGGATGCCATAAAAGACAATAAGGTCAAAATGTCCCATCGAAATAAAGGACAGATTAATGATGCCAAGTGAACAATGACATCTGAGCGAGGTCGCAGCATCACTTGAATTATGAAAATTCTTATCAGCATATATCTAAACGTCTATAATAAAAGAAAGATTGATTTAAAAGACGACGGTAGACATTCTTTACAAACGTGCAGCAACTCAATGTCATTCGGCCAGTTCTGAAAGGTTGATGTCTCTGGAAGAGTCCAAACACAGTAACTGTTCGAGTATCTGTCTCATGGGCATTCTGTGTTGAGGAATTATCTCCAGGAGGCAAGCATAACACTATATATTTTTTTCTGGACGCTCAGATGGACGTGGTAGAGTCTTTTCTTTACTGCAACTGAGTACCTGAAGAATCGTAACACATTTCAAATAAATGTGCATAAAGTATTCTTATATGAACTAAGAAAAAAATCTTTTTGCTTTTACATTATAGAATGGATTTAAAAACAATGACCAAATCAATTAATTTGAGTATGTCACAGACAAAAAAATAACTAGCAAAAAAGAGTTTTAATAAATCGCATGAAATCTATTTTGTTCTACAGAAAAATTTAATTCATAGAAGTTAAAATCATACATTTTTAAAAAATCATTGTTGTCCCATAATTTTATTTGATGAATTTATTTGAACTCACTGTGACTTCCTAAAAATATCAGTTATCAGAAAAAGTGTCATAGCAAATCTACAAAAAAAAAAGTGACTAGCATAATATTTCATTATAATCCATATTATATGAATAAAAAAAAGATACGAAAACCTCAATTTGTTGTTTCAGTCTTGAGTGAACATAAACTGTCGGTGCCTGCAAGTATATCAAGTAATTATTTTCAATATAAAATAATTTCATTAAGGATCGATTTCCTTATGTGTATTGTGGTGATATTTTAATAAGCCAGACAACATCTACGGGAATGCGCAATTACTTTTGTTCTGTTACTGGGCTTCAAACCCAACGGTCCCGGGTTCTATTCCGAGGGCATCTCACTTCCCACAGTATCGAATAATATCGCCTTGACTGGCTGTCTCTTTTATCTGCCACAAGTGTCAATATTGGCCAAGGTGTGCCTGTGATCCGCTGTGGAAAATCCCAGCTCAGAAATTTTCAACTAATTTTAAACAGCTGAAGTCACACACACGAGCGCTCTCGCATGATTTTCCCCTCCCTCCTCAGTCACGCATTAAAAATACACTAGAAGCCAATTCATGAGTTGTTGTTGAATTGCAACTGTTTAGTACGACAAGATCAAAAGAGAGACATGATCAAGGATCCGTTAAGAATTTGTCAGACTGATGTGGAAGATTTTAATTCTCCGCAGGAATCTTTCAATAGCTACTTCTCTACAACGGAATACAAACAAATTACTAGCGCTGCAATCGGCATATTCTCGTACAAACACTGTTTTCCTAAGATTACAAAATTAGGTGTGGTACATTTTTACTTATATGAGTGTCCGAGTGCGCGTGTGTGGCTGTAAGCTGATCGCTACAACATAGACGGTTTGAGCAACCAAATCTACACAAATACTCCTGATATTGGGAATTTACACTTTGGATAAATTTGCAATAATTTCATCTTGCATTTTGATTAATAAAAAATCAATCAAAATGTAAGTATTTTTCCACGATAATAAAACATCATAGAAAAAAATGAATTTCATATCATTT
>JAPMOQ010036540.1:33610-47751 GCA_026543055.1 Argiope trifasciata | reverse complement strand
AAATTTTTCTCAAAAAAATGGAGCATCTGAGTTTTGTAAACCAGAAATGATTATCAATTCAAAGTCATATTACATTTGTTTTTCACAACCCTTCATGCTAGTTCTCAGTATTTACTCAGCTCTATTCCTTTATAATCTTAAGAATTCAACTGAAATAACACTTCCGGCGGAAATGACGCAAATTTTTGATTTGTTTCGTGGACTCTACGAAACGTACTCACGATGTTATGGATGTTGCGGCTTGTTAAGATATCGTAAGACCTTGACTTGCAGCTGCTATTTTTAAAAACTTCCGATCCAAAATACTCTAGAAAACATTCGTTCGTACCGTATGTTTGTTTTTTCAATTCGGTATGACACTTTTATCCCTTCCCTAAAGAATTTTTTTTAATTCGTAGAGAGGAAAAAAGTTTCGAATTCCGAAGCTCAACAAGATTGAAATGCAAGATTTGTTTAGAAATTAATACAGATTCAAACGATAAGATTCATTTGATTAGTACGCTTTTTCCTTTTTTTAAAATAGGGAATATAAGAAAATTCTGTTTTGAAATGCCACTATTATTAGTTTAAGATATATATCGATTTTGTTAATTCTAAACATTGATATCAGTCCTCGTAAAGGTCATTAGTAATTGAATGGTTTGCTATTTCAGTACGTCGTAATATTTGCTGCTTAAAAACTCTTTATATAGAGATTCAATTAAAATCAATAGAAACACCTGTTTAAGAATTGTAAATATCTTCTGGCTTTAACGTGTCATTCATGCGATGCCAAAACACAAATTCTTATTGTTTTATAGTGAAGTATTATCTCATTATATTATAAATAGGTTTTCCCACTTCAGGCTAGGTTAGAGTATTGCTTGGATATAATAAATAAGTTTTACATGCTTAAGTTTTATTATTACAAATACGCTACAATGCATTTGACTACTAGGTGATTTAAACTCCCGATTGTTGCAATCTTTATAAAACTACTAGCCGCCTTTGGCGAGCAGCTGGTTCGCCATGAGTAATGCGTTCTAAAATTTTCAATTAAATCTCATATTCATTAGCCTTGAAGTAATCCCGGGCATTGATTGGCCTAAAATTAATATTTTCTTTAAGATGGTGGACGGAAAGCTCTAAAAGAACACGTTTTCCTGATAATATTCTTTAATTTTAAAATCAGTCAGTTTTAATTATCAATTTAGAAGATTAATTAAAACTCATTATTCATAAATGCAATGTTTGACTCAAGCGTTTACCGTAAATAATGAAGATTTGTTGAATTAATTATTTAGATATTGCAAACGATTATATAAACCTTTGCCTTGTATTTATTTCTTTAGTAAATATCCATTATATATTTCTTTTATTTTATCCAGTCACGTGCTAAAAGTTGCTTTTCTTTAGATTTATGTTGCGATGATAGTTGTTTTTTTTTTTAATTTGAATTTCCGTTATTGTTTTCTTTTATTTTATCCAGTCACGAGCTAAAAAAACATGGTTAAAATAATTATTTAAAAATTCGTTAAAAATAGAAGTTTGAGTTATACATTAAAACACTGATACCGTTTGAAAGCTAATTTTTTTTATCTTTAAATTTATGTAAAAATCATGTTTGTGCGATAATATTTTCGGAAGTTATAGCGGAAAAACGTCGAAATTTCGCTTAAATTTTAATTAATTCAAATTCTAATTAAAAATTCGAAAAAAGGGCTCCAAAGTGCACATTCCCGACCTCCAAGGTATACATGTACCAAATTTGGTAGCTGAGGTCCAACGGTCTGGGCTGTAGAGCACCAACACATACACACACATTGAGCTTTATTATAAGTATAGATAGACATGACACTAAATCTCTTTTAATGAAGTGACTTTCTGAGTTTGGTTTATTTATATGAGTGTCCATTTTTAAAGCAACATTAGAGCTAATTTAAGATGAATCGCTATCAGACGGTAGGGGTGATATCTGATCTGAGACTCCCTTCCTTTATCCTTTCTCTCTTCGTCAGTTAGAAAGAATTCGTTCCTAATGGATTTAACGAGCACTAAACGTGCTTACTGATATCAGGTTTTGAACTTGGAGCCCTCTGGCTACAAAGCAAACTACTTTAAACCACTGTTGCCAAAGTTACTCATTGAGATTATATCAGTACGATTATAAATTATTTATAAAAGAAGATATTACTTCTTCATTAAATTGACTATTGTCCAAATTAGGAAATCAAAAATCATTAAAATTAAATTTTTATAGAATTCAACGCTTGTAGAATTATAGGTTCATTACTACAAACTTTTTGATTTCATTGATTTCCTCTCTTTTCGGCGCATCAGTATTTTCAGATATTTATTTTGATTTTTTTTATCTGTAGTTCACTCTGTGCTATCATTATCACACACAAAAAATATATCTAAAATCATTATTTCTTTATTTCACTTTTATAGTTATACTTTTTATCATTATGGTCTTTATTTCATTGACATTTACAAAGTCGCGGGCAATATCATGTTATTCACGTCCAGTTAAAATTTGATTCTAGACCGGTTCAGACATCATACATGAGGAAAATAAATGTGACCTGATTGGATGACGTAAGACCATATACATCTAGATGGTTGATAACATGTCATTCATATGATTCTGTGGTCACATTTACTCTCACTCTAAATCTGACAGATATCTAAATTATATATATATGTTAGTTATGTGAATCTAACTTTATCTAAGTAGCTCTCTCCTCTTTGTTTGTAAAGTTTGTAACTAACTTCTAATCGAACAGCTAGTCAGGTGGATTTCCACTGAACAGAATTTACTCAAAATCTCATAGAGATCCACAAATTTGGAATTAAGTATATAAGCCAAATTTCAACCTTCTTACTCAAGGCATTTTCAAGTTACCTTTGTTACAGATAGACAGACAGACATTTTCCAAAAATGGATTTTTCGGACTCAGAGAAGTCTAAAAAGTGAAGATCCATCCAAATATCTATTTCGAATTTTTTTGACGTTTACTATACTTTCTCTATACTATGTATGTGCGAGAGTAAGAAGGGTAAGAACCGTCATTAAATGTTCACTTTCATACTCTTGACGTCTTAGCAACAGTCCCGTGTCAGTCGAGTAATAACGACCGAGGTTGCTGAGATCCGCTGATACAACACATATAATCACGCAACATTTGCATTCTTAGCATTCCTGAGTAGAACGCTTTTATTACTTGAGGCAGTCATAAGATATTCCTGATGATCTGAAGTTTTTTTAATGTTTGGGCGGTTCCAAACACGAATATCCTCGTTATTTTTCTATTAAGGATAAACGTGTTTTGTTTTTTCTATTACATTCCGTCTAATTTTTGCTATTTTTTTAATTATTAATTTTTAAAAAATTATTATGACTGAGAAAAATTGCAAGTTACAATGTGTCTGCATAAATTTTAGCGAAAGTATACTCTCTCTGAGCAGTTAACTGCTATAATATACGTGAATATTTTAAAATTCTTCTACCATATGATTACATGAATTCCCATCCCGATCTATTATACTCTTCAAAAACAATTTAATTTAGGCAATGTAACTTTATGAATCAAGAATATTATCTCCATTATTCGACATGACGTATTTCCATTGTTTTGCATGTTTGCTAAATACATTTTTTGAAGAATGATCATTACTTCCCTTTAAGGTATCCGACTGCGTCCGAAGGAAAAATTTTGAAAAATTAGACTTTTTAAAAACTATTTAAAGCAATGGTTTTAGATGTATTGTCAATTATAATACAAAATACTATGAATGCAACAAAATCATTTGAAAATGTAATATATTTTCAGAAATAAGAAAATTTGCTATAGATTTAATGAAATTTTACCAAACTGGTTAACATTCTACATAAAACTATAATGCAGCCACCCTATTTCTTCATTCTACACAAGTTATAGAATCTACTCATGAATGAAATGAACCAAAAGCTAAGAAAAATTTTGAGATGCAAAGAAGTTATGGCTAAAGACATACGTATATATGCATTTTTTTCCATAAATTTACAGCTTAATACTTCTAAAAAACCCTATAAATGAAAAAGTATTTTGAAATCAATAAAACTTTTGGTTATTTCATTTCCCATATCATTTAAACCACACGCTGCAATTTTTATGTAATTACCTCTTGGGGATATCATGTTAACGGTGGAGAATTTTTATGAAAATTAAAGTTTACAGAAAATTGCAGTTGAAGATAAATTTTATCTGAAAAAATATGTAACCCATGATGATAGATCAGGCCTTCCTTTTCCTAGAAAAGATAAACTGTTTTGGAAAGCAAAAAGACTCAACTACAAGAAATAACAATATAAAAAAATTGCTAATGTGGTCAATAACTAATGTTTTTAACGTAATCGGGTACTTTAAAAAAGATTTTGAGATGCCTTTGTGCACATAAAAGCCATTTTTGCGAAAATTTAAACTAGTAATAATTAAAAAGCAGAAGATCGATTAAAGATAGTGAATATTAAAAATTTTCGGCTCTCGAAAACTGCAAGAGCTGATTTGGCTCTTGCAGTTTTATCATTCTTTTTCTATGTAACATGTGGTTTGACCAAGATAAAGAGTACACTTTTTCTGTACTTAAAGACCGGACGTTCTTGTTGAATAGTCGCATCAAGTGTATTGAATTATTTACACTACTTGTCTGATGTGATCATTTCAGCATGCTCAAGTACCTCAAAATGAATTGTTCCAATAGTGTCCTATTAAATACACAATAGCTCTTAAAAGTTGTAACCCGTCGGCGTCCTGTCACGTCTTCCCCATGACATGGGTACCATGGGTTCGAGTCCCGGTTCGGGCATGGTTATTCTTCCGCTGTTCTATGTGTGAGATGTGTGGATGTGCCCTCCTGCAAAAAAAGGGCTGTGCAAGTGAATGGGCGATAAGTAAGTGGCAAATTCTTACTCTTGGCCTTAGTTGGCGCTACTGAAACAAGAGACTTAAGGCCTTATCACACGGCAAAATATCGTCGGCACTTTCCGTCAGCAAACGACAATGAAAGTGACGTCACATGTATGACGTCATTTCAAAGTTTCATATGATGGGTTGAATTTCGTTTGCGGACAATATTTCCGACGGAATTTTCTAGCTGGTTAGAAAAAGTTGTCGATTAGGAAACTTGCTTGACCGGTTTTTGAGGGTAGGAACGGAAAAGTGCTGACGAAATTTCACCGTGTGATAAGACCTTTACTCTATCGGTTTAAATCGCTGTCTTCATAACAGCGGGCTTGTCCAATAGAAAATACTATAAGAAATAACAGATGTAACCCGATCTTTGCTACATATTCTGCATTTTCATCTGTTATTTTGCACTGAATATTGCTTTATAAAATCTATTTCTAATCACCTGTTACTACATATTCCAAAAAAAGGCTCTTTATTCTAACGTGCAAAGAGAAAAATAGACAATGTGTAGAGATATGCGGCATTGAAATATCGAGCTTAGAAATGTATCCAATTTTTTTTCCAAAGGCGTAGTTGAATTCTCAATGTTCAATTTATCCCCAATTTCCTCAAACGTTATTATGTGGTTTTCCTCTACCATAGCATTTACGTACAGTACCCTCATCAATAGGCCGCTGTAGCCTGGTTGGTAGAGCGTCAGTCTCGTAACCGAAAGGTCGCGGGTTCTGTTCTCGTCTTGGCCAAAGACCGCCGTGTTGGCTAATGGCAGTTGGGGCAAGTTAAATATGTCGAGACTGCAAAGTCCTCCAAGTTCCCATAACAAAACGATACCTCTGGGGGTACTGAATCAGAGATGAGTTGGTCTCTGATTTGGATCTAAATTCCGACTTGCGGATGGATGAATGAGTGTATGAATGAATTCGATCACCCCCTAAAAGGGGTTGTGTCGTGTGTGTGAGCTAGAAGTCAGACTTCTGCCCTTTGGGTGATCAGGGGTCTTTACCCTCAGAAGCTACTGCACCCCCTTTCCGTGAAAAACACGGACACGACAACAACCCTCATCAATCTTGGAAAGCTGCTCCCGTTTTGGTTCGATCTTCTAGAGCAAAAATGCCATTCAAAAAAAAAAAAAACATACCAAACTACTTTAGCATAGTTCGCAAGTACGGAACATACCTAAATAGATCAACCGAAATTACTTTTTTTTCAGTCCTAACATTTCCTAATTTTCGAAATTCAAAACGTTGTATTACATATAGAAAATGAATTTTTTTCATTGTCCATTTTTTAAAAAATTATTATTCTAAAAAAATCGATGTATTTCATCAATATTCAACAATGTAAAGACAAAAAAAAATCCTTTTATCTTTCTGTTGCAAACAAAGCATCTGCATTTCCTTCTAAAATATCCTCTGAGAACTTTTGCTGTGACCTGATATAATATGAAATTTCTGAACTTTTAATTTTATTTAATTAGAATTAATGAGACCCTAAAATATTTAAAATATGAGATCCTTTGCTATCTCAGATATTTTATATTGCTGATAAATATGATTTTTTGATATCTAGAGATTTAAAAGGAAATACAATTAAGGAATATATACCAATTATAGACGGCGTCCTGTCATAGGGGTAGCGTGTCTTCCCCGTGATCTGGGCTTCCCGGGTTCGAGTCCCAGTTCGGGCCTGGCTGTTCTAACTGTGAGATGTATGAATGTGCTTCCCTGTAAAAAGGGGTTGTGCAAGCGAATGAATGTGTCACCTTCATTTGAACTAGAAATTAGACTTCTGCCCTCTGGGTGCTCACTGGTCTTTACCCTCAGAAGCTATTGCAACCCCTTTCCGTTGAAACACGGACACGGCATCATCATAATTCCAATTATATTGCAGTATTTTTTTTTAATCTCAAGGCGTATTTTACAAAACTATATTTTGTAGTTGAAATGAAAGTCAAATCATTTTTTTCTATTGCTACTGATATTTTATTTCGGCTTTTTTCATTATTGATGATTAATATACGAAGATTCGACTGTATTTTTCATGATAAATTGGCTTTCATATAAATTACATTTTCAATAAAAAAAATATAATGTTTTGACACTTAAAATAACACTGAATTTCAGAATAAAGCAGCAGTAAATTTTTTATAGTGACTCCATTTTTAAGCATTGTAGCTTTTCCCTGAGATAAGAATGGGTTGTGAAAATATAATAAGAATTTTTTTAAAAAAAAATCATAGAGCAGTTAAACAAAACAACGTAAGTCTTTTAAAGTGGTGTGTCTATCCAAAGACACAGGACTTTAGAAGCTTTACATTGTTAGAAGCTTCTTAAAATTGAAAGCTTGTTAAAATTTAAAGTTTAAAAATCTTCAGAATAAAACCATAAAAACGTTAAGAATAAATTACTGAAAATATTTAATTGAAATTTTTAAAAACAATTACTGTTGTCGATTCAACTAGTCACCAAAAGTGACTACTAGTAATATCCTGATAAGTCTAATATTAAATTTTGCTTAATCGCTCGGGAGCTATTAAATAATTTCATTAATTGTTCGCAAACCTACTATTTAACTGCATGCTGTTATACAAAGCAAAAATATTCTTTTAAAAAATTACGGTTAAAAGGAATTTTGAAAATGTGTATTAAATTTAAGAAATAGATATTTTTTTTAAAAAAAAAGAGATTTCATTTTAATTTTAAAGATATGTAAAAATTGTTTTAAAAATTATATACGAAAATATATATATGTTGAAAACCCCAGAGAAATTCGATGATGAGTTTAGCGATGGAGAATAACACAAAACTTCATCCATTAAGAAAATAAATATTTAATTAATAATTACTAAAGCACTTTAAATATTTGATAAAACAATATGAATACATATTAATGCTTCACTAAACTCGAAGTTTAAACGGCAGTAAAGTTAAATAGGAAAAATATAACATTTGCCAAGTTCCATTAGCCAGTTATTCCAAAATAATAATAATAATTTCTTGCTGTTGCCAACGCCAAAAGTAGAATGTACTTGAGTTGTAAGAACTCCTGGTGCCAACGCCACAATGAGTCTTCAAATTTCAAATCTCCTCCAAACCGAAAAACACATTTTTAGAATTGTATCAGTTCGTTTTCTCATTCTCCTCTCCTATCTTCATCTTTTGTAACATGAAAAAGGTGGACTTTATGTAAGGACATGAATGTCGCGAATGCTTAGATTTTCATTCATGAGCATTTTGTGATACGTAGTGTAGTGGAATGAAAAGCGAGCAAGCATTTTAAAAGACTTGTTAACAAATCTAATGTATAAAAATGAATTTTTGTTTGTTCAAACCTTATGCGCTGCCGTACCATTCAACCGATTGCTGTGAAACTTCGTCAGCTTATTGCTTACACCTTCTTCTTGCATACAGCCGACCACCCCGCCAGAAGAAGGTGTAAGCAATAAGCTGACGAAGTTTCATAGCAATGGGTTGAATGGTCTGCCATACCATTCAACCGATTGCTATGATACTTCGTCAGCTTATTGCTTACGCCTTCTTCTTCTTGCATACAGCCGACCATCCCGCCAAAAGAAGGAGTAAGCAATAAGCTGACGAAGTTTCATAACAATCGGTTGAATGGTACGGCAGCGCAAAAGCAATGGGAGATTATTACAGGCATAGTACAATTATCTAAAATTTAAAAAAATATGATCCATTATTTAGTATTTACTTGGTTATAAACTTGGTAACTATTTGCCAAGGATTAATCTCCAAATAACTCATCGATTAGACACAACAGATTCTGTAGAAATGCTAAGTTAAAGGTTAATATTTTATAGCTATTGTACGTAAATGCCATGCAAGTCATTCTCAAAGGTAACAATTTTATTACAGATTATACGAGAAAGTTTTGGGAAGACCAACCTCGGGATTTTTAAATTTTAATTAAATTTTAGCGTTTTTCTCAGTAACTTCCAAAAATCTTATAGTGCAAATAATTTTGCATGATCTTAATTTTCAAAAAATTATCTTTTCAACTGTATTAAAATGATTTTATGCTATAAATATCTTATATATAAAAATGAATTTTTGTGTTGCCATACCGTTTATCCGATTGCGATAAAACATTGTCAAACTGTTGCTTGCACTTGAGCGAAAAGTATGGATGTAGTACAATTATTATATCTAAAGTAAAAAAAAGAATAAATATTCTTTATACTTCTACTTTATTTATCATGCTATTTTAATGAATGCATTCATTGTCGGCAAGAAAAAAAAATTCTATCTTTCTATCATCCGTAATTAAACAGCACAGCTTATTCAAATTTCAAACGATATTTCCAAAATTATTTTTTCCGCGGCAGCAACGTGACGGGTGATTTTTAGTTAAAAATAAAATTTGACAGAGAACTACAATTTTACCAAGGTTTTACATACCACAATTCATTTTAGTTAATACGTTCGCTTGCATTAGTGGAATGCACAAACTGATACATGATTGATTTTTTTAGTCCAAAATTTGATACGAATCACATGGCTTTAAATCAGTAAACTGCATTCCAAACTTCATGCATCTAGTTTACATCAGACTGTTAATCGCCGTATTCACTTAAACTGGGACGAACTTCCTGCTTATGGATTTCATTTGAAATTTGATAGAAATCTATAAACGCAATATAAAAACAGTATTCCACATCTCATTCGTCTAATCCATAGGTTTCCAACATGGGCGATAATTCCCCCTTGTGGGCGTTTAAGGCTTTCAAGGGGGTGGTAAAAGACTTAGAGAAAATTAGGGGCATGGATATGGCATGGAAGGGCAGGAGAAGATTAATCAAATATAGTCTACAATGACTTCAAGGAACGATTCCAGGAAATTTTAAACATGGACATACCAGACTGGGTTTTGGATCCTTTTTCCAATGTCAACACAACAGGATTATATTATTAACAGGAGGAATTAGAAGAATAACTAATAGAACTGACGACAAATGAGTAATTGAAAATTAAAATGCATCAAATTCAGCCTTCTTATTAGTTAAGTTAGAAATTTGATGTCTTTAAATTTTAATAAAAATACTTTTTAATATAGTTAAGTATGCGTTTTGACTGTTCTCTGAAACTGCCAGTTTATTTATTTAAAAAGCAATCGTTTATTATGGATTACTTCGTATCATTAAAACCCCTGTCTGTCCTTATAACAGGTAAGCTAAAACTTTTTTAAAGTAAAGGAGAAAATCTGTAGCGTTTCAATTCCAACAATTTTCTATCTCTTAGTAATATTTTTAATTATTGTTTTCACCATGCATTATGTACGCTCTTATTTATCTGGAGTGGGAGGGGGGCAGTATAGAAATATTCACTTAAAAAGGGGGCACCAGTTCAAAAAAGGTTGGGACCCTCTGGTCTAATCTATCAATCCATCTTCAAACCGTTTTTGAGTTACCGTATTTGTAGTTGACCAAAAGTTATCATGGATGGCCAAACTTAAGACATAATTAATAAACGTAACCAATCAACGAGAGTGGTCTACCTACGCTTTATCGCACGTTATCTAATACAGATGATATTCCAAAGAACGCCTTGCGTCACTTTGGCAAGCTATAATGACAAAATATTAACCTTTGGATGGAATTTAGCATTTCGTGTTATCCTCGGTGAGTTATTTTTCGATTAATTCCTGGCATGCGACTAATAGTTCCCAAAAAATTTTGTATTTCACACGCCGTTTTCCCAATCGATTGAAACAAACATTTACCATAAAACAATTTTTGCAGTCACATGATCATATAAAATGTGATATATTTAAGTCATTATGTTTTTGAATTATCGCGTTTACTCATTTCTGAAGCCGGCTTCCTGGCTTAAGGGTGGGCCACGGTGGCCTGGTGGCAAGATCTCGGCTTCGAAACCTCCGGTTCCAACACCATATTTGCAGGTTCGGGACTCGATTCCACCGAAGAACCGTCGAGTGAAGGGGTCTCTTGCACGCTTAATCTGTCAGAACAAACGTCCTCCCGTTGGCGTGATGTGGAGAGGTGGGTGCCAGTTCATGTGTCGTCCTCGTTATCTGACCGTGGTTCAAAATTACGAGGTCCATTCCAAATAGCCCTCGTTTTTCTTTAAAACGGGACGTTAATATAACTAAACTAAAAAACTAAACTGGCTTAAGGGTAGCGCGTCTTTCCCATGATTTGGTCATCCCAGCTTCGAGTCCTGGTTCAGGCATGGTTGTTCTTCCCTTATGTTCTATCTGTGAGATGTGTGAATAAGCCCTCTCCCTGTAAAAACGGGTTGTCCAAGCGAATGTGTGAGTGCCATTTTCATTTGAGCTAGAAGTCAGATTTCTGCCTTCGGGTGCTCAGGGATCTTTACTCTCACAAACTACTGCATCCTCTGCCCGCTTTAACACAGACACAACACCATCATCATCATCACCCGTTTCTGAAAGAACAGATCTGCAAATGGTCAAATTTTGTTGGATTTGGCTCAAAATTTGTTAGATCTCTACACTATAGATCATAGGTTCCCAACGTCGGCGATAATGCCCCCTTGTGGGCGTTTGAAACTTTCAGGAGGGCGGTAAAAGACCCAGAGAAAATTAGGGGCGTTGATATGGCACGAAGGGGCGTTAGAGGATTAACCAAATATAGTGTACAATAACTTCAAGGAGCGATTCCAGGACATTTTAAGCATGGACAAACCAGACTGGGTTTTGGATAATTTTTCCAATGTCAACACAGCAGGATCTTCTCAGTTAGAAGAACTAATAGAACTGACTACAAATGAAGGGGGTCTAGAAATTAAATTCAAGAATTTTGGCTGCAGAAATCTATTTCGCAACTGCATTCAGGATTATGGTCGATTGTTTAACGACTTCTGATAGCATTCGTCTCTTCATATTTAGCGGAACGTGGATTGAGTGCTGAGGCAACATTGGTAACGAAAAAGAGAAATCGGCTCCATATTACTGAACTCGGCGACTTGCGATTGTTTTTAAGTGAAATCGAGCCTGATATTAACAAGCTCCTTAAAATGCATCAAATTCAGCCTTCTCATTAGTGAAGTTAGAAACTTAATGTCTTTAAATTTTAATAAAAATACTTTTTAATATAATTAAGTATGCGTTTTGATGGGTCTCTGAAACTGTCAATTTATTTATTTAGAAAGCAATAGTTTACTATGAATTAATTCGTATCATCGAAATCCCTGCCTGTCCTTATGACAGGTAAGCTAAAAATTTTATTCCTCTTCTTTTAAATAAAGAAGAAATTCAGTAGCATTTGAATTCCAACAATATTCTATCTATTAGAATTTTTTTAATTCCTGTTTTCACAGTGCATTATGTCCCCTCTTATTTATCTGGAGTGAGAGGGGGGCGATATTGAAATATTCATAGAAAAGGGGGCCCTAGTTCAAAAACGGTTGAGAACCTCTGCTATAGATTCTAAATATGCATATTTAATTTTAGCCATCTAGTTCCTTTCGTTTTGTAGTTATCGTGTTAACTGACATTCGAACATCTGAAAAGTTTTCTTCTGAACGAATTTTACTCAAAATTGGATAAATGTCTGCAAATATGGTATTAAGATCCTTATATCAAATCTCATCTTCATAGCTAAATGCGTTTTTTTGTTATTTAGCACTTCCTAACTTAACGTGTTTTTGTGTTATTTTATCAGAGACATACAGATAGACGGATGGTTATTTTCCAAAACTGTGTTTTTCGAACTCAGGAAGTTCCAAAACGTGGAGATACGTCAAAATTTCGAATTCGGATTTTTCGATGATTACAAAATTTTAGATTCGTATACATTACATTCAAGAAAATAAAAACGGAATAATGAAAAATCGCGAAAATAACTGGAAAGAACATAAAATTTTGCTAGCATATCTAATTACGATTCCGTTTTATTTTTCTTCTGAATTCCCATTAATTATATTCGAGAAGTATTTCTTTGATCTGTAAATTTATTTCCAGGATATTGTTGGAGGAAAATATTAAAATTGAACTAGTAACTAATTGGAAACTAGTAACTACTTGAAAATTTGAAATAAACTAACCACTAGAAGACTATTAAACTTAAAACTAAAGCAATTAAAATTTATTTTAAATGTTTATTTTACTTATAGAATTTATTTTTATTTCTCGATTTTATTAATACAATAAATTGCATAAATATTCACTTTCTATTTACATTAAAAAGGGTAATGTTTTTCAAAAAAATTTTTTAAGAATCAAATCTATGTAATATTTTAAAAACTTTTTATATTCAAATTTTTAACTGGGTTTATTTTACTTTGGTAAAGATGAAATGTTATAATTTATTTTGCACTCCGTTCTAAATGTGGCTGAGTTTTGAAATTATATTTGTTTTCCTCAGATTTAATGTGCTAAATTGAAAATTTTAGAACTTATTTATCAGTTAATCGACTCATGAAATTAAATTTTAATTTTATTACCAGTGTTTTCATTTTGTGTGAACTTAAAACAAATTTAATTTTAAAATTCCATAATATTTATAATAATAAAGCATAAATTAAATAAAAATAATTAATTAAAATTTTAAAAATCTGAAAAATAATTAAATTTTTCAGAATCTATATATTTTTTCTAAGTAATAAAATTACGTTTAAAAAATGTTTTAAAAAGTCAAAATTATTCTTATAAAAAAATCAATTTTGTCAAGTTAGAACAATTATATTTAAAAACCGGTAACCAATTTCCCGCTGAATCCCCTCGGTAAATGCTGTCTCTTGTTTGATTATTTTGTAGATTATTGGTTGCTATACGTGGAAAGAAATAATAAAAATAAAAATCACAATTCCAACAGCCACAGAATCGATAATACCGAAAGAGGTAGGAAATTCTAAAGGCCAACTGGTCATACAGAACATTCAAACACTACGTAATTTGTAGCAAGCTATTATGTAGTCAAAGTAGAATTAAAAAATCTACAAATTTCTGTACATCTTTTATTTTTGCAGTTTATTTATACAGTTAAAAAAATTCGAATACTTTTCTCGTGATTGTCTGGTTTAATCCACATAATAATATCTCTTAAAAAGAAAATTTCGCATTTCTAAATATTCGTGTTCTAATTTCTAAAAGGATTTAATTTTTTTTTAATGAGCACGAATACTTTTTTAAACTCTAAAAAAGAAAGTGGTTTTTCTCCTCCTATTAGATTGCAAATTATTATTAGAATATATATATATATATATATAT
>JAPMOQ010036540.1:0-33210 GCA_026543055.1 Argiope trifasciata | reverse complement strand
TCAAAAATGCTATGAGTTAGATTTATGAAATTTCCCTTTTTGTCTATGAACACTATAACGTAGTTTTGTCAATGAACACTATATAAATCTCAATTTTTCAGGGCGGGTACCCCGTGAAAACCACCAATATAAACACTATAACGTGTTCATATACAAAAAGGGAGATAAAATTCTAAAAATAAGTTTTTTTTGTGATCTAAAAAGGCAAAATGCGTCAAAATTTCGAATTTTCTTAATGTATAGTATTTTTTTTTTCTGATGCACAGAAAATACTGTATAATTTTACAGCATTTTACTTTCTGCATAAAAGAAATTTAAAAAAAAATTAATTTTAATAATTTATCACTGTACTATATGTAAAATAAATAAATAAGATTTAAAATTATAATTTTTTTCCTTCTGTCATTCTCTGATTTTGATGTCAAAATACAGTATTTCATTTTGAAATTGAGCCAGAAAAGTTTCCACGGAGAAAAATGGCACAATGTTGAGGAACCCTGTGTTATATTATCGAATAATTAATACAATTAGAAAATAACTTTTTGTTCATTGCATAAAAAATAATATATGTTTAATGTATTTGTATTAGAGAATTTATTTTAAAATGTAAAAGTTTTTTTTTAAAGTTTAAGAGGGTTTATTAAAAAATTAATTTTACAGAATGTTATAGAATAATAATTTAAATATGCATTAAAATTGTTCGAAAACTGAGACGAAATTTCAGTTATTATTGAGAAATTTAAAAAAAAATTAATAAATGATTAAAACTTTTGTTCGTAAGAATAAATACCTTTTTATGCGGATCAGGGAATTTTCAATCCATTTTCAATTATATTATACAATATTTTAGTTTCATTTACTTAATTTAATTTATTTAGATATTTAGAATAATTCCAGATTTTCTAAACCTGTTGTAATTATTTTCATTTTACTGCTATAGAAAACAAAAAATTAAACAAAGGAATAAAAAAATTAAAATATAAAGAATGTTTATTTAAAAACAGCATTAATCAAATATTTGTATAATTAAGATTGTCTTAATGCTATCTTTTCCTATGCAGTGCGTCTGAATAAAATTTTATTACAAAAATAGTTAAATTACTAAAAAATCAAATTAAAATTTCATTTTCAATTGATTTAAAGTTAAAAATATCTTCTATCAAATGCAACGAATTTTTGCAATAAATATGTTTTTATATTGAAAATATTTCAATTGAATGATTTAACATATTAAATGCGATAAATTTTTTAATGAATTTAATTTATCAATGGATTCAATGCTTTTTTTATTATTTTGCAGAGCTAATGAGATTTCATTACATCAATTCTCAAACTGGTATAATGCATATTTTCAAAATATTTGAAATTATATCTATTCAAAGATATGGCTTCTTAATATTAATTAAATACTAACCAGCAGAGACGAGTCTCTATTTGATAGTTATTTTGTTTAATGCGATGAAATTTTTTCTGAAAACATTATTTTAAGAAGCATTGTCATATGTCTAAACAATTAAATCGTAAGAAAAACAAATTGTAAGATTTTTTCATTTCTTTAAAACTTTAAGACCTTTATTAAAAGTCGGAAATTTATAATTTAATAATTTATTCCAAAGAATTGATTTATGATGAAAATATTACAATCATATAAAATAATATTATATATGTGTGTATGTGTAAATTTAAATATTAAGTTTAAAATATATTTTGTTTAAAACTTAAAATAAAAGTTTTTATTGGTACTTTTGCCGTTGCACTTTTGTTAAATTGAAGAATACTTGAGAACAGTGAATAAAATTAAAATAATGAACAGTAGAATTTGTTTAGTTAAGTTGCATTTATAAATGTTGTAGAAATTAATATAAAGATTTCTTATTGCTGCTTAAAACTTGATTCACTTTTGATAGAGAAATATTTTTAAGTATTATTTCTTTTAAAAACTGATTCCCATTTAAAGCGAGAGCACGTTTCGCTCAAATTGACATCGAAACTTAAACCGAAACAAAATTTGCTTCTAAGAATCATTTTCTGCTAACTACTTCTTTCTACCGTGTAAAGGAATTTTTAAATGTGTCTAGACTTTTTCTTTTCTTGGATTGATACTTTCTACCTTGTAGAATTTATTCTTACAAAGTTTTAATTTTAAAAATAAAAGTATCTTTAGTTTTTAATAATTGGAAAGAATGAGAAAAAAAGCGGACCATCTTAAATATCGATATTTTATTTATTGATCGCAAACCAGCGTCGGTCTTTCTGCGAGATGCGTGCGCATGTTCTCCCATCATTTTCAATATGGCGGATTATCACCGGCTGAGGATACGATCTTTTCCTGGGCCTCTGATAATCCGGTTTTTTTAAGCATTAATGCATCTTATTTTATCTCAAACTGTCTGTTGAAGAAAAGCCCGAAATTCAACGTGTCCAAGTAGCATCCACATACTTCTTGCTCACTCTCGGTGATTTCTACACGGATAAATAAATCCAAAGTGACATTGAATGTTGATGGGAAAGATTTCTTTTTTTTACCTTATTGCTCGTTTGCCGGTATAAGGAATAACGGATGTTACCAGCAATATTCGGTTTCGAAGGATCACTATTGGAATCTAAATAAAATAATGAAGATTTCAGGTAAAAATTTATTCTTGGCACATTTAAATTATCAAATGTTTCCTCCTGATAAAACTTGATTTACATTTCATTTTGAGATTTCGCGTTATTAAACCCCTGCTACCTGTTATAAATTTTTATGTAGGATACTTTGTTTTAAAAAATGCGTGAAAAAGTACATAAATAATTTATATTCCCAAAGAAGTTGTTTGTATTATTAAATATTTAAACTGTCAAGAAAGGAAAGTGAGTAGGCGGGAAAAAAAATCATTTGTTTCCTTAAAAGAGCTAAAATGCTTATTAAAAGGCACTATTAAATTTTCTCAGCATTTCAAATCTTAATTTATATTTTAAATAACATGGATGCATGACTAATAACTGATAATAATTTTTCTTGAGGTTAAAACTAGCTAATTTTTCAATAATCGGCGTCGTCGAAATTCCATATGTCATTCACTTCAAAATATAAAAACGAAAAATAAATAAATTTTGGGTCATTTATTTTAGTGAATATCGATATAAAGTAATTGTGTCGCTGTTAATTATTTGCACTTAAAAAATAAATAGTTTAGTTTTCAAAAATCTTGTTTTAAAATAATATTGACAGCATTAATTAATTTTATTGATTAAAAAAATCTCTATTTTTGTATGCAAATGATTCCTTTATTTATAAAAAGTTCTAAACTTGCTTTATTCTGAATTGCTTTACATAAAAAAGGAAATACAACACTTCTGCTATTTAATGTTTATTAGTAATATTGACATTTGTCAGAGTTGAAGTAGACTGAAGTATTCAGCATGCTAACACTATGATGTGTGTATATATATGTATGTTTAATTTGATATAAAAAATTTTTAACATTAACCTACCCAGTTCTCTATATTGGATTATAGATTTTTAAGATATTATTGGAAAACATATTTTTTATGCAGTTTTTTATAATCATTCTATAATTTCTTCCTCTGAATTAACAATGTTTTTTTATTACACTTTCTTTTTTATTATATTTTAGAATGCATTGTCAATAGGAATTTGATAGGATTTCTTTTCAATTATTAAGAATTATAATTTCCTAAGCGTTTGATGTTGTATTTGTATTTTTTATTATTTTATGTATTAGTTTTTATTAGTGAAAATATCTTTGAACTGATATTATTTTTAGTATGAAATAAATTATTTAAAATATTTTGTTTCAAAGCAGAAATGCCCTCACCTTCAAAAAATTACTTATATTTTCTAATAAGATCATTAAATTTTGAATAATTATAAAGATATAACTGAAAACAAAAATTAATCATTTTTTTGTAATTCAAGAATGTACAAATGACTGATGCTAATTAAAAGCTTGTGATTTCAAATCTATATTTGTCCTCCATGTGTGAATTTCTTTTACAATACTTCTATATCCTGTTAAGTTCTCTTTGCTCTCCAAGTTCAAGATTATATGTAATTGATAATAATTTTTCTTAGTAGTAGATTATTTAGATTTAAAAATAGTATATGAAGTTCATTGACATCAATTGATGGAAGTTTTGTTTATGAAGTTTGATTTATAATCTTTTTATTTTCGAACTGTGAATTATTTAGATTCTCCTGCTTTGTATAGATTTTTGATTAAGATTTTTCTGGACTGAAGTATTCAGAACTTTAATAAGTAATTAATAATGAATTTTTTAGTTTGTGTGAAGATGGAAATGTGTCAATATTGTGGATTTTTTAATTGTTCTGATTAGTTTATGTTAATAGTTAAAATCTGTCTTATTAGAAAGGGTTGTCATTTATTTTCTCTACAGTAGTTTTTATTTAATTTTCATATTAAAAATTGCCATATGTTTTAATATTATGTTATACATATAAGGATTAACAAGTTTATTTTTGATACTTTTTTTGTGCACAATCTACACATTTAATGCAGTATTATTTGATAACTTTTAAATAATTTATTTTATTTAATGCTACTATTCATAGAAAATTTACTACGTTATTAATCTATTGTTGTTTGCATTTTCTGGGCATTATTTTCCAATTTGAAGCAGTTATCATTGAAAAAAATGCATGAATTTAACTTTTATTTGAAATAGCTTGGTGTTGTCAATTAGCTGTTAAAATCTTGTATTTTTATTGTTTGCACCGACTTTAAAACCTTTTTATTTTTGAATTTAATGTCGCAAATCAGTCAGGAAATTAATTGTAAATAGATAAGTTTTTATTGAATAATACTAGATTTTACCTTTAAAGAAAGTAAATAAATGCATAGAATAAAGTCCCCTACTATATTAATGCCAATAGATTAGCTGGAAAAAAAAAGTAAATAAATAAAAGTTACAGCAAAATATATTATACTTCATTATCTCTTTGTATGTTTTAGAAAAGAAAAAATGTATACATGCAGTTAAATGGCCAATTATTCATAAATTAGTAGGAATTTTTATATCCTCAGCTTCTAAACTAGCGTCCTGAAGTTCAGAAAATCTGCTCATTTCTATATAACTGCTAATACTTATAATTCCAGAATTCTTTTAAAGTAGTTAACAATAATAAAGTATTTGGTGTAACCTTTATTCTGAAATTATACATGATACAAACCATCTTTTTAATTTTATAAACTAAATGAAATTGTTCATTAACGTTATAAATGTTTTATGGTTAATTCAATAATCTTATTTAGATCATTAATATATTTTTAAAATTTCTCCTATACTTTTAAAGTTCAAGTCGATCTGTGCACTTTTATCGTGTTTTTTATTATTTATATTTTGGGTTTTCAAAATATATAAAGGATATATTTTAATACCCACTAAACTTAAAAATTAAAAAAATCAACAAATTTTTGACAAATTTCTGAAAGTTTGTTGGACGAATTTTAATGAAATTTAACATGGATATGGAGTTATATAAGGAGGGGTGGGATGTACATTCATTCATAAATAGCAAGAATATCTGAAACTCGTATTGCAAGAATAAAATATTTAATGTGGGATATCTTTCTTCTTGAATTCATCGTGTCCCGCAATGTAGCAATGTATAGGAAACAAACTATTTCCTGAGTCAGTCACTGTCATGTCTTCAACTGCACAGTTTGTAGCCTTTGGATAGTTGTCACATAGGGAGCAAGTTACTTCATAATTATGCTTAGATTTTGGTAACTGGATGAATGATACAATTGTTAAGCATCTTAACTTTTAGGGGAATCATTCACCTGGTAATCAGATGTGAAATAAGCATATTTATCCATAAAAGTTAGATGAAGCTCCAATAATACCATAATATTCATCCTAAGATAAGATGAACTTAGGACAAGCAACTCTCAACATCATATGTATTAGTATAGATTTTCAAGCTGTACAAACTGTACATTGCTTGGATGTACAAATTGTATATTTGTCCTTTCATATTCGCAGAGACACTTGGTATATATATATGTGGGTTTTATTTTTAATAATACTTAACTGCGCCTGGAGTTCAATTGATCAGTAATCATATTGAATAGTGACAATATTTTCTTATGTTTTACCTTGCCGTATTATTATAGTTTATTACAATTGTTCTAATTGCTTTTGGAAACATAATTATATTCCACATCTTCATCAGAAGACCATTCAGGAATTAAAAAATATAATGTTTTAAGAGTTGAAACAGAGGTGACAAGGAAGATATGCCAAATCATATTTTATTTGCTTAAAGTTCAGTTTTGTAGCTTGGGCTTCTGATATCCCTGAAGTGATGAACTTTGCTCTTTATCATAGTTATCTGGAACAATTTTTCTTTTGTATAATTGTGTATTCATACTGAATGACATTCAAATTTTTTCATTAGTTTTTCAAATATTTTTCAAGATACACAAATCATTACCTTAATTTTAAACAGTTATGTAATTTTTTTAAGATTATCATTTATCACAAACCGTTTTTTAGCTTGATATTAAGAATTTTATTCTATTTATGCATTAATAACTTCATTATTGTTAGTTAAATATAAAGTTGGGAAATCCTGCCTTTTCTTGCTTGAAAAGTTATTACATTTTAATTTTGTTTTTAGTAAATAGTTAAAACAGCCTAGTTTTAATTTGATATTGTTCTTCAGAAAAAGATCTTTCATTTATTAAAATTAAGTTTGTTTTTGGAATTCTGTCCCTGAAATACCTTTTATTTCCTCAAGAGTATCAATCATCTCATTTCATTATGTAAATGAATTTAAGAAATCTTTAAATTTCAAATATATATGCCAATAGCTTGCTAACACTTTTGATTTACTACTGTCAATGATTATTTGTCCTTGTATCTGTCGTATTTTATTAATTTTAAAGTTACTAACCTCAGAATTAATTTTAGATCAAATTAAAAAATATAAATATTTTATTAGTATTTTCATTATTTTAGCTCTACTTGTGAGATCAGGATGATATCATTAAAAGTCGAACAAATCTGCTTGACGCCATTGGGTACCTGACTGGTTATCTTTTGACGTCAACATGGGTAGCAGTTGCTCATCAGCCCAAAAGAAGAAAGATAAAGACAGACAGAATGCACATGGGGGCCAGTAAGTTCTTTTTTTTTTTTAAATAAAAAAAAAATCTGTGTATTATATCATTTAGTATAAATATTTTTCACATATGCATTGTCTTTTAAACATTTCCTAAATTCTATATGCAATAAGAAATATCTCCATTTAAAAATTATGTTAAAACATGAAAGAAATAATCTATAGAAATTAGTATTGTCGATTAATAATATGAATTTTTATTGGATGTTCTTCAAATATGAATATTTATTTATTTGTCAGCTACTAATATTTATATAACAACAAAATAGAATGCATTTGTCATTAATTTCAAGTAAATATAATTGATTAATAAGATGCTATAATATTCATTAGTTGAAGTTTGCTCATTATTTATAAATTGCAAATACAAATCTGTTCCTTTTTTTAAAGTCGTGATATTTTACTTAATGAGAAGGAGATATATTGCAATAAAATTATACTATATTAAATAGGAAGTTCAAATTTTAGAGCTAACAAGAAGTTTTGTTTGTTTCAGCATAAAATGTTTTGTTGATAGTTTACTGATTCAAAAGTTGTCTTTATGTTATTAATGAAAAATACTTTATAATGGCCATTTGACAAATTTTTACCATTTAATCAAACTCGTGATGTGATTATGTCAGCTTTAAAAGGTTCTTTAATAATAGGAGATTAATTTAAACAAAGTATTTCAAAATCAATTTCAGCAAATGTCTTGATATTTTAAATAATTTAGCAAATTCAAAGTTTCAGTTCTCCAGTCCCAACTACTGGTCTAATTTTGTCTCTTTTTATTTCATAATTGCCATCTTGCCACCAGTATTATTGATTATTAGAATTTTCAGTTAAATTTTTTATGTAATTTTCTGTTGATGGTATGTATGCTCAGTATGTTCTTGAACAATAGATTCTAAACTTTTAATCTTGATAGACATATAAATGTATACTATTTTAGAGAATGTGCTATTCTATAAATGGGTTCTGCACCTTCCTAATTATCTTTCATCTCAATCTAAAATTTGAAACAGAAGTAATTAAACTTGTAATAATGCAAAAAGTTTATTTCTGAAACTATTTAAACAATTTTTATCATTGTTTACTTCTTAAGTAGAACTGTAATTGCAATTATATCAAAATTTTAAAAAGTTTATTAAAAACATGCTTTAAATGAAAACCTGCTCTTTATGATAAAACTAAACTATATCTTTGTCAACAGTGGAGGAATAAAATCCATATTTCTCGTAACAGTGAAAATCATTTGAGTTTTTTTACAACTGTGAAACAATTTGGTGTAAAATAAATTATGCAAAAGGGACTGTTCAGCAGATAAACTGGTATATTTGAAATTACTATCGTTTTTAATTTAAAGACTCATTTTTTGTTAATATTTCTGGTAGTTATGAAGAAAAAGAGCTTTAAACTTCAGCTTACTTTTTGACATCTCAATGCCTTGTGTCAATCAAATTTCTAACTAAGACTTGAAAATAAAATCACTTTGAGGTATTTATTCCACTCTCCAAAATACATTTGTTGGAAATTTGATACCTCTATCTTATTCTATTCTATCTATCTTAATTCTAGCAGCTTATAATCCTTAGGTATACCATTAATGAGCATGTGTTTTCATTCCTTTTTATTATTAAATGTATTGCAAAATGATCCCCAAGTACAACAATTAACTTCAACTACAGAACTGATATCATCAACTAATTTCACAACTTCTCATGCATAGTTGCATGCGCTCTTCTTATTATGCAAATATTTTTATTCAATGTAATATGAAATGTTTCATCGAATTTGATGATATTACCAAATTAATATTCTAAATACTCTAAGATAATTGCTAGTTGCTGAAGGTAGGCTAGCTACTTTTTTAAAACAAAATTAAAAATATTTGCACAATTTAATTTCTTTTTTAACTATATAAAAAATGTTTCTATCCTTGTAATTTTTGGAAGAGAATTTTAACAAATGATAATACAAAGTGCTATGTATTTTCATTTGAGTGATTTCCCTTAGATATTTTTTTCCTCCACTAATTTAGGCTCAGGAAAAGGATCCATTTTTATTAGAATACTTGTCCGAGTCTAATCCTCACTAATTATGAACCTTTTATGAAAAAGATGAAAAAGAAATGATGAAAAATGATGAAAATGAAATGAATGATGAAAAAGAAATGTACTAATTTATGAGAATCTAAAAAGAGAGAGAGAGCTTAAGAATGGATAATAGTTTCACATTTTTCATTGTGAAGGCATTGTTTATGCCTCTTCTATTTTGGTTTAAATTGTTGGAAAAAAAATCAAGAAATAAGTCTCTTTTACCAAAAAGGATTATGCTGTGCAAAATGTCTTTTTATTTTCAGTTTATATTGAAATGAATTCTGAAGCATTTTATTCTGTAGTACATGCTGCTTATTAATTTTTATACTTAGGTCACCTATTGGTGGACGTCGACGCTCAACAGACAGCTTGCCATATGGAAAAGGTTCTCCACCTTCGTCACGGCGTCCATCCTTTGACCCCAATTCTGCTCCAGCTACTGTACCTGAACAAGGTGAAAGCCCAAGTGAACCCATTGTAGGTCATAAGGTGCCTGTAGATGCTGCTTTGTCGTCGGTGAGTGCCGGAGGATCGTCTTGTTCTCCACCACCTGGAACAGTATATTTCTCTTTCTTTCTTTCTTTATCTTTCTACTTTTACTTAGTTAAGGTGTTTACCAGTTTTAAATGTTTCAAATAAAAATTAGTCTCAACATTGTTTTTTCCTCTGTTGTTGGTGGATTTTACCTTGTTAAAACAAAATAAGCATTGCTATAAGTACTTAATTGAAAAGAAATGTAAAACTTATTTTTAATTTGCAAATTTTGTTAAGTTTTTAACAGAAATATTCAATTTAATTTAAATTCTTATTCATAAAAAATCAAGCATTTCAGATTATCTTGATAATATATATTTTTACTCTTTAACAAATAAATAAATAATCTAAAATTCATATAAATGATTACATTTGATGGAGTTCCTTCATTTGAAAACTAATGAATTGAACATGCATTCAAAATTAAATATATGAGATTAATATATTTAATATATAAATAAAATATTTATATCAATGTGTTTTCTTCTCAAATTTTTTAAATTTTGCCAAAAAAGACTGGGGAATTATAAGCTTATTTCTAGTGTTGCATCTAAATGCAGTGATTTCAAATTGTATATTTTGTACATAGCATTTTCTCTGCTTATTGTGGTTTCTTTTTTAATGTTACACAATCTGTCTTATCTTGAATTCACATGAATAAGATTATTTTCGGAAATTTTATTGGTTAGCAAGAAAAATATTATTAAGATGAAAATTTTAAATAATGAAATAAAAATTTACTAATTTCTCAAATTTTTCTGAATCTTTCCAAATTAATTACTTGTAATGTGGAAATTTAAAATAGTAAATTCGCAACAGGGATTTAAAAAAATAAAGGGAAAGAATTCATTTTTTTAAAATTTTTAACTTAACACTGTTTTTTTTTATTGGAACTTGGTAAACACCTTTATTGTAGTTTTTTCTATCTCTTATGCTATTCTTTTTCCATTTCTCATACTATATATCTGTTTACTGTACACTGAGCAATGTTATCTGATTCTTACTTAGACATTTTTTTAAGCTTATTGTCCCATTATGTAAAATAAATGTAATTAGCCCGAATAAAATGAAAGATATAGTTTGAAATTTATTTTATTTATGGCATAAAAATAATCAAAAAGAAAAATTGTTGTGAAAGGAAAGAATTGGTATTTTTTATTAAGTTAAAGCAATGTTATAAAGAAATTGGCACATTGTAATTTTTAAAAAAGTCTTGCATGAGTTAAAATGTATTATAAATATGATTAAAGTTTTGATTTATTTAGAATTTTTCTATCAGAATGCTGCTCTTTTATTGTTTTGTTTTGGCATTCATATTTTTGATTAAAAAATTTATTAGAATAAAAAACTGAAAATATCACAAAAAGATAAGAAAAAATTATTCTTAAAGCAGCAATATTAGAATATTCACTAGCTATTCTATTAAAATATAAATATTAATACTTTTTTTATTGCAATGAAATTTTGTGTGACTGTTTAGGACTTGCATATAATTCAAAGAAAGTTGGAGAGAGTACAATGATTTGTGTGCAGTACTGAAATGAAGGATTTTGTTTTCCAGATAAAACTTGAATGTTTTTAGTATTTTTTGTTGTTTAAAGAACTGAATATTTCTTATAACTATTAAGAAATAAAAGATTAAAAGGGCTAAGAAAGTAGTAACTATAAGAGAAACTTTTTAAAATACATTTTTTAATCAGTTTTACTTAATATATTAAAAATGATAATAACATTTAAGAAAACAGGTATTTGAAAGTCAAGACATAAACCATAAAAAGTTTGTGGCACAGAAAATAATTAATGGATCATTTAAAGCCAGAATGAATATCATAAGAAACAAATAACTCTTGAAAATCCATTATGCAGAATTAGAATACATCACAAATAGGATTACTATTCAAAGTTAGAATATTTTTGCTTGTGCTCTCATACTTTAATGGTTTTTGTTTTTAATCTCCAGAAGTTTTATATATTTTTCTTTTTTAATACACTAATGAAAGGCTTTTTTCAATAAAGAGTTTTATTTTCTATTTTAAGATAACAGGACAGTATTTTTTTTTTAAATCTGGAGAATTTTATGGTGAATGATTGCAACAAAATATAATAAATATGATACTCTAAAAAAATTCATATTATTGATTTTATCCCTATATTTTCTTACCTATAGACAGGAACTCCAATAATAAAAGATGCCCCCTCTTTGGATGCGATTGGTCTTCCTGATTTACAAAGATTTCCTGATCATGTGCGCTCATTAATTTTGGGTCGAGTCAATGAGATAGATGTTCAGACTCCTCTTCAAGAAATTACATTATATGTTGCAGCTGATTTTTATGGTAAATTCCAAATTTCATTTAATATTTTTCTCTAAAGCATATTTTGCATGCTAATTTTTGTAGATAAAAGTCACATGAATGATTTTGAATTTTTAATTCCTTTCTCTAAATAAATTATTTTACTTATTAATTTTCTGAACCAAGTTTACATGTCCTAAATTATTTGCTCTTTTGATTAATATAGATAGATGTTATAATATATTTTTGCTTGGTTTTAAAAATGTTTAGGAATGTTTAATATATTGCTTCATTGTTATTTCAGCTGTTAACTTTTCCTATTTTATTTTTATTAATATACTTGACTGTACTTACTTAATGAATCTCATTCTTTTAGAGTATTTATTTATTTATTTTCATTTATATGATAACAGATTCTTTTAATAATGAAAGTATTTAAATTTTTCCATTGGATCATCTTGCATTGATTTGATTTTTAACCTTTTACTTTCAAAGAGAAATTCTGATAATCAAAAATACTCCCAAATTTACTGTATCTCCATGTTTCAAAGTTCTGTGAATCCAGGAAGCATATTTTTAGAATTATGCCTGTCTGTGAACAAAAGAAAACCCCAAACATTATGGGTTAGATTGATGTAATTTGGATTTGAGATCATATTTTTAGATTTCTTTCAAGTTTTGTTCTAAATCCATTCAAATGAGGCCTATTTTTTCTTGTCTTAATGTATAAATGAACATGATTTTTCATGAATTGGAAAAAAATATATACACATAAAATTTAGTACATTTTAGTACCTAAAATATCTATAGTTTCATGTTAATCCAAAAATATGTAAATTGTAATGTGAAATATTGAAAAAAGAGCTTGAATGATTTTTCATTGTAAAGTCTGATGTTTTTATTTGATTTTTGAGATTGTCCTTTACAGAAATCAAACTTTATTTTCAAATTTGACTATTTTTTAGGGATTTTTCCCAGTTGTTTTTATGTAACTGTCATCTTGCCCCCCCCCCCTCTTTTTTTCCACTTCATTTTGAGCATGAGAAACATGTATTTAATATTCTTGCTTTATTTCTTTTTAAACATTTATCAATGAAGTAATGGTGTGATAAAATGTCAATACATTTTATAAAAATCAGTATAAGGCGAAATATTCATATAATTTTGTGATTGTTAAATTAGTATTTTGCATTATCATTTATATATTAATAACTGTTGAAGTTATTTATTTTGTAGTTAAAAATAATCAAAATATTTTTCAAATAGATTCTGTTGTTGAACGAGAAGCTTTGATAGAACGTGTGTACCCTTATCTGCGGAGGTATTCTGCAGAGAAAGGTTATGAATTGAATATAGCAGACCTGCATTGGGGTATACCTGGTGTAGGTCTAGTTGATCACAGTTTACCAGAATTATGCATGAACTTTTTAGAAAAATGGAGGACAAGAAGAAGACTGTTAACACTAGTAAGTTTAAAAAATATACCATTTCAATGCTCTGTCTTAATGTTAAGCACTTAGCAATTTCCAATTGTTTACAAGATATAATGGAGTTTAAGGACATTAATTTTAAAATAAAGTTTTAATATTCATTCTGAATCACTGTTCCTTATGTTCCAAAACACTATGGATATTAAATTACATTTGGTGAAGCTATATTTTACTTTTGATTTTTACCTGCCAAATTTTACAAAAAGAATAACAAAACATCCAATTATCACCAAATCACATCGACTGTATCTCACTATAATTCAGCTTCTTTATGGTACAGCAAAAAAGAATATTGGTTGAATTTCTTTGGTTTATCATATATCCTGATTCTAAGATCTTTCTGTTGATATAATTTTTATCACCCTCCTTGCATGTGCCTTCTGTATGAATTTTAAATTCAAAAAAAAATATTTTTGGTTAATTGCTATATAAGAACTGTTAAAGAAATAATTGAAACTTCTAAATCATTTTAAAATTAGGATTAATCATGAAATGTACCATACAAGTCAAAACTTTATTTGGGAATATCAAGAGTGACAAATGTTTTCAGTGATAAATGGGTACAAAAAATGGTTTTTAAGTAAAAAGTTTTGGTTCACAAAAAATTACTAGTGCTTATAACTGCAAATTCTCAAGGATACTGTTCATAGACTAACTAAGCCAGTGATGGGGAAACTACGGCCCGCGGGCCAAGTCCGGCCCGCAGAAAGGTTTAATCCGGCCCGTTTAAGAGTGCCGTCGTGAGAATGTTTGAACCCATTCTTACTTCGTAATGTGACGACCCGCATATTAACTACCTGCGGCGATATTCAAAACACAATAGTATTCTGGACAAATCCATCCGACCCAAACAGCTGACTCCTCTTCGCTCGAAACTTCCAGACACTCTCGCATTTTCGATTCATTGTTCTGTTTTTCCGAAAGACCCCATTTGCGACCCCATTCAATGTTAATTACGAAGAAGTTGATGCAAAATTTCAACTTAAGTTAATAGAACTGAACTGTAATACTCTCCTGAAACAAACTTTTCATACAGTACCATTACTAGAATTTTATAAAAATTTAAGTCCAGATAATTTCCCAAATCTAATTACTCATGCAATGAAGATAATGGCAATGTTCGGCTCATCTTATATATGCGAACAAATCTTTTCAACAATGAAGCTTAGGAAAACTTCTTTAAGAAACAGAATTACAGATGAGCACCTTTCATCAGTTTTAAGAATTTCTGCTCCGTAAATGGAACCGGACTATGATGAAATTTTGATAAAACAGTCTCAATTTCATTTTTCTCATGCACCATCAATCAGTAATGACACCAGAAAAAAAGTGATAATACTTCACATCAAGAAATACACTAAATTCACTTTATATTTTGTGCTTATAATTTTCTTACCTTTTGCTTTTTTACTATTAAAATAATAAGTGTATGTAATAATATATGTATATATTTATAGAACACATAAATTTTTTAACGATTAAGCATTATCCTTTGGCCCGCTACGATCGTCTAGTTATTACAAATGGCCCGTCTTAAAAAAAGTTTCCCCACCACTGAACTAAGCTGACTTTGTGATCCATGCAAAAATGACTCACAGATTACTATTTTCAAAGTTTCACATCAGTAAGCGATCACGAAGGGCTTATAATCAAGAAATAGAATGAAACTTCAAATTACCTGATGGGAATATAAATTATTGGAATTATTTTTGACAACATATCAGGTGTGTTTTCATTATACAAAGAGGTGAATCTATGATGGTGTGGTGTCTTTTGGTTTCAATAGGCAAGTGTGTTTAACCCTTTAGATGTCCAATAGTTTTTTCCCAAATACATAGAAATATTAGAAAATCGTCTTATAGTATTTGCAGAAAATATAAAATTGTAATATCAACATTATAATGCTCTTATCCTTACCTCCAGTGGTAGGAGAAAAAAAATTTAACATGAAAAAGTTAACTGTTTTTAAGTGGTTATTGATAAGCTCTGGTTTAAAGTCTGTTAAGAATGGCCAGGAGGGCAATTTTGCTCAGGTGAATGCCTTAACGACAGCTACTGAAAGTGCATAATACAATTTAGAAGGAAAAATTTTCTGATATTACCAATGGAAAAAAATGTATGCAGGGTCTTGCTGAAAAATAGAAAGACTTTAAACTATGAATAACATTGTATTGAATACCATTTTTTGAAGCATTATATATTCTATAAAGTTTTACAATACCTGGTATTTCTATTTTGTTATACAAATAAGATACAAATTTTTTTTCTAGATATTTCACTGAATGCAAATCCTATTAAATTAGAATAAACATGTTTGTGGTTGGTATTTGCATGCCTTTCCATTTTGCTAAAGCATATATTTCATTAATTTATAAACTTTTGGAATAGAGTGCATGTGTATCAGCCATAATAAACTAAA
Source organism: Argiope trifasciata (assembly GCA_026543055.1). NCBI lineage: Eukaryota > Metazoa > Arthropoda > Arachnida > Araneae > Araneidae > Argiope > Argiope trifasciata. Next base: position 17,242 of record JAPMOQ010036540.1, on the reverse strand, counting down.
AACATCTAAAGTGTATATTGTATTTAGTTTTAAGTTTTTAAGTACAACAGTTTTGATTCTAAATACGTGAGGCTACATTCAAAATAAATAATTTAGAACATAAACCAACAGAAATTTTTTGAGATCTCATGCTCAGATAGTTAAGATAGTAATTTTATTTCCTTACCTGTTAATATTTTCTTGTATATTTATTGTGAATATTTTTGGCAATCCTGCTTTTCACTACTTGACTTATGCTGAATTATCTGTTGTTATTTGTTTTGTTGTATTTTACGTACAGTATGCATTTCAGTTTTATTTTCTTTCACTATACTTTTATTTCAAATATTTTTTAAGGTTATTTTCAATGACAATATTGGCCCTACTCTCTTACCACGCACACTTCCAAAACCACATTTTGAATCTGGAATGGAATCAGTTGAAACCGATGATGACAAAGAACTTTTTAAAAAGTGGTATAAATTGGACTCTGTAGCATCACCTATGGTCTATGTTCTTCAGCCTGTTGTAAAAAACTACCCAGCTGTTGCTGGTGAAGACCCTGAAGAAAGAGGCAAATACATGACACTTTGGAAAGAAGAATCCCAGAGAATGATTACAATCCTTGGAAACATCTTACCTGATGGCCAAAAGCAGAAAAACCTTACCTCCGGTTGAGTATTCTTTTAAATTTTATGAATGGTAAAATGAAATTCCTTTATGATTTACGCTGATTGTCAATTTTATATTTCCACAAAGCTTTGTTGCTTTCTTATCAATCTTATAATCTAATTGTGATTTTTTTTCTTTCTTTTTTATCATGGGAAATGCAGATGTTGATAATGTTTCATTCATGCAATACATGAATTTCCTGAAACTACTATTAGTCATGTCGCTCGAATATTTCACTTTGAAAATAGTTATGAAATAAAATTCACGATTCTTATTCAGCAATATTTATTAATAATTTTGAAAACTATTACAAACCATATTTCATAATTTGCTTATATACATATACAAGCAACCTGTAAGCATAATTTATATGTAACCATATTTCATAACCTTGCTTCAAATTATGAATTTGCTTTGTTGCTATATTTTGTTAATAATAGTATATGTAGATGTAGTTGAAAGTTTAAATTTCTGTCTGTGGAAATCTGAATTTTCATTCAGCTCATCAATTACATAAACAATTTTGAATCTTCAATTTTTCTAACTTCTGTGGTTTAATAATTTAGGCTAGAAATCAATCATTTCTGGGTTTATTTCATATCTAATGTTTATTATGATTTTTTCTGTAATTTTTGAAGATAAAAATCACTGTCAGATTTTGTCACTAGCCATTTTCAGTGGACTTGCATGGTTTATCCATATACAGTTATTTACTTCCTTCATTTAATGTAATCTCCTATGTATATGTGTGCATGTATGTGTATCTGTCAGGGAGGGGAGCATTTATTTGAAATTATATTGTTGCTTTATTCATTTATATTTGGTTTTGTCACCTTTTTAAATTTTGTTGTTTTAAAGAACTGGAATTTTTACTTTTTTGCCCCTCCTCCTTTTATTTCAAATAATAAAATAATTTTTATTTTGAATTGTATAATTTTTCTAAAGTATTCCTGTTCCTTTGCCTGTAATAGAAATTTATTGTAAAATGATAGATTTAAAATGAATTATATAAATGTTTTGTTTATCAAGGCATATCCACCCCAAATCAGATAAACCATTTAGCTTGTAGTATGTCTAATGAAATTCTCTCTGGTGAACTAAGAAATGTGAAATTTCAATTTAAATCTCTAATGGTAACAAATATGTGATGGTTTTTCAATTATAAAACTAATATTACTATTCAAAAATTACTGCTTTAATCTAAATGCTTGAATTTTCATCAACTCTTGTACCTTTCAAATCAAAACATACCATAGAAACATTTTTTAAAAATTGAAATTTTATAAGCTTTTTGGAGACAGTAAGGCGCTAATAATGAATATGCTACTTAACATTCTGGATGTACAAAAAGATGGGGGGGGGAGGAGAGAGAAAAGAAAATGCGTATTTAATACCTTTTGGCATGGTAATAAAATGTTTATTTCCTGATATTTGTAAATGATATATTCTTTTAGCCTTTTTTATTCTGGACAGTTAAATGTTTGTGAAATATTTCAATTAATTATAATCAGGATTTTGACATTTATTTCTAATTGACAGTTTTGACCTTAAATATTATGAAACTAAGTATTTTCAAAAATATATGTATAATTTTAAAATTTTACTTGATTAACATCTTAATTTTGCTATAGGAAATATTTTTATTGTCAGTTTTAAGCACACAGGAAAAAATAATGAAATAATTTTTAATCAAATTTCATAACTATGTTAAATAAATTAATTGGTGACAATCAGAATTTCATTTCTGTCAATTTCATTCAATTACTAAAAATCTTTTATTTTCCCTTTCTAGTTTTGCAAGATGAAATTAAATTTATAGTCTCTGATGATCCTCAAGAAGCAAAGCGAGTACTGTGGATGCAGCGTCGTTTCACTCATAAACCTCCTTCAGGTGGTGGCGACAAGCCATCTCCTTGCAGTCGCAAGATTGATCAATCAAAAGTCCAGCTTGAGGATTACCTTCCTGATACACAAAAACTGGTGTTCTATGTCAAATGGCATGAAGAAGGAATTGACCCTCAAAATTTTGAAGAAGATGAGCAATACATATCAGACTTTTGTGATTCATTGAAAGAAGAGTTGCAAAAATTGATTGATGGTCTTTTGGAGGAAGATTTTCTCGAAGAAGCACGAGAAAATTACAGAGGTAATTTGATTCTTTTGACTATGTTATTTTCTTTGATTATTTTTTTATAAAAGAATTTGAAATAAAGAAAAAGGACTCCTTTATTTCCCTCTACTTACTTATTGTTGATTTTATTGATTGTCAATAGATAAAAACTGTTTTTGAATTGTTGATAAAATTAGGATACTTTGGGATTATTCCATCGACCATTTTTGCCAAAACTCAATATTATTGCCATAAGGTAATTTCTCGATGGTATCCTTTGGCGCCAATCCTTTACCGCATTTCACAAGAATTGGCGCTTTTTTGCAAGTGTTAACATTGTAATGTAATAGTTAAAAAATACCATAAATAGCTAATAGTGAAAGTTCAATTGATTTCTTTTCAAACCAACTTACTATAGAATCTGCCTTTAGATATAGCCCAGTATTTTAGTTAACCTACCTCCTATTATTTTAAATATTAAATTTTTAAAGTTTAAAGTTTTATTTAAGTTTATTTTCCCATGAGTTTATATATGTTTTAAATAGCTAAAATATATATAATTATGTTTATTAAAATATGTAATGTAAATAAAAAGTGTACATGGCTGAAAAAAACTCTTTAAATATTGTATTTTTTTTAAAATCATTTTGCCAAAAACTTTCTAATAATTGAATGTGTGAGTCTGAATCAATTACTTCATTAGCTCTCATTTTCTTTATGCATTAAAATTTAATACATAACTAATCATTTTTTGCTAAATTTCCTGTGGACTATTTCTGTATTTCTTTTTCATTTTTGATGGAAGATTGTAGAAATTATGAATGCTTCCATTTTATCAAGAATTAAATTTGCTGAAATTCTAAACTATTACTATCAAATACTATCAATATGATGGGCAAACTATATCACCATAATGTACTTAATTAGAAATAATGGGAAATTTATCTGACATAAGTGCAAAATATTTGGGAGAATAAAAGTCACATGAAAATCTTATATATTTCTCTTTTTTTAAAATTTAATTTCTGTCACTTACAAAAGTTTTATTGATTTTTTTAGGTATAGAAAAGCAACTATATGTGGAATTGATTCAGCAATATGAAGCTTGTCGTCAACTAAGTAAGAATTTCCTTCACCGGGAAGTTAGTCTGGAAGCAGTCAAGTCATATCTTAATGGAAGTACCAATCATCCTCTAATCATTCATGGACCTGCTGGCTGTGGAAAAACCAGCTTGATAGCCAAACTGACTGAAATGTGCTCAGTCTGGTTTCCTGCCTCTTGCATTGTCTCACGTATTGTTAGCCTAACTGCAGAGTCAGCTACTCAGCATCAGCTGTTGAGAAGCATTTCTGAACAATGCTGTGCTTTATATGGTGAGCACCCAGCTGTGGCTTCATCTGTAAGTAACTTTGAATTTCTGTTTGTTATTATTATTACTTATACAAGAATTAGGAAATAAATCATTTATAATATTTGATCATATTCATCATTTTATGAGAATTAATTCATTATTTACCAGAAATAATAAACTATTTACTAGAGAAATTAGCCATTCTGCCTAATTATTTGATAGCTGTAGTATATAAATTCAAACAATGTATAAAGTTTGGAGACATTACCAAGATTGGCGGATATTTTTTATACATATGTATATAAAGAAATGATCAATTTGAAACTATAAATACCACTATATTAATAGATGAAGTGAAAATCCTATTCAGCTTCATTGATTGATGAATCATTGAATTAACTGCAGCTTTAAAAGCATTTAATTAAGTAGTCTGAAATCTTTGTATAGTGATTTCTTTTAAATTTTATTGTTACCATTCAACAATATGTAACAAGCAATTTCCTGTTCTGTGTATGTTTATATATATGTGTATATATATATATATACATACATACATAACCCACTATTAATTTTGAACTGTTTAGTTGTCATGTTTTAGATAGGTTCAAAGATTCAAATTTGTTTTTACTTTGCAAAATTCATAAGGTATTCAGGGTAATTAATAGGCACTTGTAAAATAAACTAAAAATCACAACACTTTTAAATTTTTATCTTTTAGTAATCTTCTATTGAAATTTATAAAAGTCTAAGAAATTTTATTTTATTTCTTCATACTTTGCTTCGTGAAAAAATTAATTATTTTTATATATTAATAGCAGCTACACTTTTTATACATTAGTATGTTATAATCAAAGGAATAAAATATTGGTGAAATATTAGTATTATTGAATGCTTCACACTTTCTTTTTTAGACAATTCACAGCTGGGATTATGGTCTAGGAAAGCTGTTGGGTAAAGTGTCAGAATTGCGACCACTTATTATCCTTATTGATGGCATTGATCAGCTTGCAGATTACAGTGACAAAGATTTGCAATGGCTTCCCCGTGAATTACCTACCCATGTTAAATTGATACTGACGGTTAGAGATGACAGTGAAGAACATAACAAAATAAAGGTATTTTATAGCTTTTCAAATATTTTTAAAGTAGATTAAATAATGTTCTTTTTATTATCTGAAAATAAAAGAAATATTTGAATATATAATCTAATTGCTTGAATATTGCAACTTTTAAAAATAAAATATAAATAATAAGATTTCATTTACAAAAAGTGTTTCTAGTTTGAATTGGAATTTTTTGTTTCCAAAGAATTCTTTAAGAATTTTGACTGGGGTAGAAGCTTTTTGCTATCCATATAAAATGTTTGGAGAAGAAAGTTACTTAATTTTAAGAATATAATTTTTTAAACTCTTTTGGTTTCTAAAGAAATTAAATGGCAAAAATAATTGTTGAGTTATATGTATTTATCTTACCAAAATGTTTGCTAATTAACTTTTTTTAAATCTAAGAACACATTTTTGAGCATCTAAGTTCAGCTCAAAAACAACTGAGATTTTCAACTTTTGATTTTTAATGTAAATAATTATTATTTAAGAATGTCTTAAAAAATAAGTCAGCTTAAAACTTTGAAAATAATTCATAAATTTTGCTAGGAAATTAAAAATTAAAATTGATGAGATTTAAAATGCATAGAGTATAAAAATGAGGTTGGCAGGGTTTCTTTTTCCTTATGCACTTATTTAATTTTCTTCATGATGATGATGCCACTTGGTGAACTCTTATGGCAAAAATCAAAATAATTAGGAATGAAAACACTTAAAAAGAAAGCATTAGACGATAAAATTAGAAAGTTTACTGTAAATGATATTATTAGAACTTAAATATAAAAATAATTATTATGATTCTTTATTTCTGAATTTGATTCTTACTAATTCTGCAAAGAAGTAAAACACCTCCTTTAAATTCACATTTTTGTTACTAAAGGGGCAATGAAAATACTTGAATTCATCAAGGAAACAAAAAATTTAAATAAATGAAAAAATTATTGTAATTATCTGCATTTTATGTGATGGGGAAATTTCAAAAAGCCATTAAAAAAGTTTTTAAGTTAACAGAATTAAAATGTTTGAAGCAGGAATTTTAGTCTTTGCTCTTAAAATCTTTTTATAAAAAAGTGTAGACATTTCTCAAAATTTAGTGTATTATATCTGCGGTATAAGATTGATTTCTCTAGAATGAGAAATTATTAGCCCTCTTTGATATGAATATTTTTTCTACAATCATTGCAAACAATATTATAGACAAATATGTGGGAAAAATTCCTAGATTAAATTTTGAAATTTGAGGTAAACTGAATCATCATTATAACTAGCTGTGGACTAAATTTCATAAAGGTACAATAGATTTCTCAAGATGCTGTAAACGTCCATTGCATATAAATAATTTTTTATAAATATGAACAATGCTGATATCTGTTATTTGTTATTTTTATAAATGAATGCATTATTGAGTTTTTTTACTTTATTGCAGAATATCATGGAAAGCAGTAGCTGTTTTCTGTCTATTTCTAATCCCACCGCTGATGAAGCTAAAGCGACGGTAAGTCATCTGTTAGAAAGCAATAAGAAGCGTCTGAGCTCTCCAGAACAAGCTATGATTGATGAATTTTTGAAAAAAGAAACTAGTGCTCGTTATTCGCATTTGCTAGGACTCATGTCCACCAAGTGGGCAGAAATGCTTGTTGAGAAAAAAGAGGATATGCAGAAGAATACAGAAGGACTTGTTTTTCAATATTTGTCACATGTGGAATCTCATCTAGGCGTGACTTTGATCACTTTTGTCCTTGGACTCTTAGTTGCAGCTAAGCATGGTATAAGTGAAAGTGAAATGTTGGATTTGTTGTCCTGTGAAGATAGCGTATTAAATCTCGTATTTTTTGGAAAGCAAACCAAAGTTCGTCGAATCCCTGCCATTTTATGGGCATCTGTAAAAAATTTCTTGAACCCTTTTTTAAGAACTCAGGTACTTGGTGGACGAACTTTAACTATGCTTTCTTGTGAAGCATATAGGACAGTAATCAAAAAATATCTGCAAAACAAAGGGCACACAGTGAAGGCATCAGCACAAGTGTTGGTAGATTATTTCTTTGGCAAGTGGGCTGAAGGCAAAACTAAACCCATATCTCCTACTTCTGAACAATCACAGGATAGATTTGTGCTCGATCAGCCTCTAGCCTATGGGCCAAATCCAAATAAGAGAAAATTAGAAGAATTGCCTTACCAGGTTTTACAAGTAAATGATTCAATACGAGACAACTTTTTATTTGATGCCACATGGCTTTTGTACAAGTTCTGTGGCTCTGATCCTTATCAATTGTTAGAGGACATTTCAGGTTATCAGAAAACTCTACCTGAAAGTGAGAAGCAATTAGAACTATTGGAAAATGTTGTACAGCTGTCTAGTTATGCTTTGCGTTGCGATGGATCTCAATTTTTTGCACAAATGTATGGGCGCCTTAAGAAGTTCTTTTCTACCAGTTGTTCTTCTGAGTATTCTTCATTGAAAAGTATATATGAAACATCTTGCAAGCCACCATTATCATCTCTGTTGCCCATTGGCTCTTGTCTGGAAGAGCCTGCTCTCCCAAATTCGACTGTTAACTGTAATAATCATCATTCATCTCCTGGCTCTGAATCCCCTAGCTCCAAAGGGTTTCCATTCACTGGATTGTATACTATTAAAGAAGACAAAGGGCATGTGGTTTCTATATCCAGTGATAGAAATGAAATTGTTGTATGGAACATTTATGAGCAAGCCGCTGTTCGTCGAATGACAGGAATAAATCAACCAAAAGACATTAAAATGATAGATATTGATCGGGCTTTAGTTTTGTGCAACAGAGAGCTGAAAGTCTATAACCTAGATCAAGGTACTCTTGTGGTGAAGCTAAAGGGTGTGATGAATCAAAAGATGGCCTATTATGGATTGCACAATGAAAATTATGCTGTTGCTCTCTCTAGGAACAGAATGTATGTCAACATGACCAACCTTAACACTGGTGATTTAGAAACAACTTTCAAAGTAGGTGAAGATAGGTAGGTAATATATATGAATGAATCATATATTTGTATTTGCACTTCTTGAAATATTTTCTTTATTAAGTAACTCCAATGAATATTTGAAATTTAACTATGTATTACCATAAGTTGAAAGTCTTTTCTTTAAAACTTAGTCACAATTATTACTGTATTAACTATCATATTTATTATTTTTGGGGGTAACAATTTATTTGTAAGATATTTTGCATATGAAATTTTAAATTTTTAATGTATAAAGCAATTTTAAATATAAAAAATACAGCAGGGATAGTTTTATATGAAAATTCATTTTTTCATTTTCAGTGATATGCATATTATTGAAAGAACTTCAGATTATCTGAATTACAAAGCGTAGACAAACGCATTATTTAAAACAATTTATTTGATGATATAAAAATAAATAAATTCCAAATGGTATTAATAGTTTTGAAGAACTTATATTTTCCAAAGTAAACTTAATGGTATATAGCACTATTTATTGTTATATAATTAATTATCTCCTTGCATTCTATAGGGGAAATATTCTGAAAAACGCATGCTGAGTTTTTTCACTTGCCAGTGAAAAAATAAATAATTATGCAAGGAATGTTCATAGCAATCATAATTTACTAATGATATTTAATCCAGTTATTCTTCAACAGAAGATTTCTTAAAGGAGATAATGTGTGTTTAGGTTATATAGTTGCTTTTTAAATAAATGTGAAATCTAAATCATATGTGTTACTTTAAAAAAATGAATGAATTAATAAAACATTTTTCTCTAATCCCTTTACATGTTTTTTCTTAACACAGTAAAAAAGTCTCTGAGGCAATGTTATGTTAAATATCTCTGAGGAGATAATATGTTAGTCTTTTCATAAACAAAACAAGCACATTGTGAATGTCTGGAATCACATGTGCACTTTCGATTAAGAACCATACTTTATTACTCTATTAAATATACTTTTTTACTTAAAGATTTATTGATATAGTATATTACTAATTTATTTGATATTGATTTCTTTATTGCATAGTGATTTTGATAATTCACTGTTCTTTATCAATCAAACAATTTTTTTTAAATATCGCTAAAGTCTCTTGTATATTTTATTTCTGTTAGGTTTCTGAACAGTTTACTTGTGAGTGCAAATGGAAGAATCTGTGTTTGTGGAGATGAAACTCAAAAGCCCTTTCCTTTACTTGTGTGGGATCTGACAAGTAGAAAGTTGGTTTATGATCTTCGGATACCTCACCATGAATTTGTAACTCGACTGTCTGCAATTAGTGACGATGGTCATTATGTCGTTTCTGTTTGCAGGGTCTGTATCAGTGGGACTTCTGTTATGATTTCAGTGTAAATTTTTAATTTAGGAAGATTCTTTCATTAATTCAACGAGTTTTTTAAAAATTTAAGAATATGTACTATGAGCAGTAGTGAAAATTTTATTCATTTGTACAAGTATATTAATTAAAACCATTTAATGAAATAATGGAATAATTTCTTTTAGTGCCAAATTTTATGCCTAACTCATTCAGAAAAATTGGCATTTATAAAAAAAATTTCTAAATATTCCAGTATTTTATTATTATTTATTATGTTTATATTAATTAGACTTATATTTTGTATTGGAATTTCATACCTATATATAATTTTTCTAAATAATTACTTGTTGAATGGCTTCATTTAAATATTAATCATGCATCTTCCAATTTCTGTTTGCTCTTTTCTTTTTTCACTGCTCTAATTATTTAAAAATACAAAATTATCAACAACAACAAAAAAAACATCTAATTATTCCAACAAAATCAGATGTTGCCCCTATAATTTTTTTATCAATCTGATTGACAAAAAACTTATATACAAATTTAAACATTCTATAATAGTTTTGTACTCTTATTGTCACTATGATCAATGATTTCTCAACTTGTAACAAACATTTAAAATTATTGTTTAATCTTGTTGCACTTGACTGATTAACTCACTTTGATATTCTTTTGTTACTGCAGGAGTTACATGATGCTTCACCTAATTTCATCATTGTTTATGATTTGCAAAGTGGGACTTTGTTTAAGAAATGGAAACCAGAAAGTAGTAGCTGCAGCATTGCCATATCATCACAAGGTGGATGTGTTGTAAATGGGCTTGAAAATACATGGGTGTTAGTTTGGGATTTATCAACAGGAGCTCGAAGGTTAGTTTTTATTTTGTATGTGCATGGCCATATCACTTATTATATGCATGTATAATTGTCTAAAATCTGTAGTTTTACTTTAAATTGTTCCTCTTTGACCTCTAAATGTATCAGTAATGTATTAGAAATATGTGCTTCTGTGTAAAATTTAGCTGACTAATTCCTTTTATAAAAATGAGCCATTTATGGATGTTTAGATATTCTTTTAGGTAGCTTTTATATAATATTTTGTTCTTTTTAACCTACATTTATAACATTTTGTACAGGTTCACATTAAGAGGCCACAGTGCACCAGTAGACCAGATTCGGATGGAGGAATCTGGCAAAAGGTGTCTTACTTATGATTCCAGAAATTATGACCGAAGTGTTAGGGTTTGGGATATAACAAAGGGTAAGATTTTACTGTTTATCGATTTTCATCCACTTCTACTTATGTAATATTTGAATATTACTTAGAAACTCATAAAAAAGTATAAATTTGATATCTAATTGACTTTGGAAGTTTTCACACTACCTTGACTCATGTCCTCAAGTGATGATCTTTCAAAGACTCAAGTATAATTAGTGTTTTACTTGAGAGAAAATTAAAAATATATATGTTTGCTGTTGATATTCATCAATTCTAAATAAAGCATTGCTGTAAAAAAATAAAATTATGTTTGCTCTCTATATGTTTTTAAAATTTTCTTTACTTTAATAGTATTAAATGATTACTCTTTAATTATTTAATCTTCTACATTACCATTTAATGAAGGAAATACAGACTTAAAAATACATTCTAATATATATACAAATGGAGACATAGTGTCTCCAAATAATCAATAATTTACAATTTAAATAGTATGTAGTAGGCAGAAATTTTTTTAAATATTTATTAAAATGAAAGGATTTTAAAAAATGAAGCCAAAAATAAAAATAAACAAACTAGAAAGAGTGCCAGTTTCTGAATTAATTAATAAGGGTAGGTCATCTAGTTATATAACTTAAGAGCATTGCTTTTTCTTGTTCATCACTAAAACATAATTTTTGTTATTAAATTCTAAATTCTTAAGAAAAAAGGAAGATGAATGATTTTTAAAATTCAATTTTAGTTTTATATAAATTTGATTTATGTATTATGATAATTTTTTGGAGAAAAGTTTAGAATATGCAGTGCTTTCAAAGTAAGAAATCGAAATCACAAGTTTAGTATTTAAAAAGTAACTTTGCAATATGAAAATCCAAATAATTCAATAATGCTAAATAGTTATATTAAGTAAAACATTTTTTACTTGAAAGTAAAACAAAATTGAAGCACTTTAATTGTGCCTTTTAGTAAGAAAATTCAATAATTTCTATTGTTTTTATTTTATATTTAATATGATCATTCATTGTAACCTCAATGAAACAAAAGCGTTGTAAGATGTTTTCTGTAGATAATGGTTGAATGGGAAATTGAATTAAGCACTATCATGTAAACCTAGAAAGCCAAATGCAACAAGACATTAATAGTAAACTGAAATAGATTTTAAAATTTGCATATTTATAAGATTTAAAAAAAACTATACATTTGATTGCTTCAGCTCATTGTAATCACTTTTGTAAAAATATTGTCATCAAAACTTAACAAAAAAAAATCTAATTTCATTGTATTCTTATTAAAATTAAATTATTTGATATAAAATTGAATTTTTAAATACTTATTCCTAGGCGAATGTTTGGCTGTATTCACCCCTGACCAAGAATTTTCCTGCTGTGAATTATCGCTGGATGGGCGAGCAGTTATTTTGGGCCTGAAAGGATGCGACACCATCACCACTCTCCTTCTCTGCCAGGAAAGCACAGTGGAGGAAGAAATGCCAAAAATTACCTGCTATGGGGATTCCCAATTCAAAAATAAGGTTTTCGACATGAGCCATGATGGTCAATGAATTCCTCAGACTTTCTTCAAAACATCAATTCAATTAACTCATCCAAAGGTAGTGAAATACCTACTTTTGAAGCAGAATGCAATGAGGAACTGGGTTCTTGTTACTTACAAATGAGTATACTCTTTTGTGGAAGCTGTGGTGGAAGGCTTTGAATTTCTGTCAGCGTCTTGAAGTGGCATTTCCAGCTAGTTTGAAAAAGTTATGAGTAAAGCCTTTGTGTAATGATGAGGAATAATACCAAAGGACCAGTCTTTGGTTTGACTTGATTCACTTGATAAGAAAGCTGCCGTCATCCTGTAGTCAAGTACCCTGTTGCAAAATGAAACAGTTCTGTGCATTGGCGAATTTTTGTTGTATAGATGTCATATTTTAACATGTAAAATACCAGACAAAATATGCTTTTTTTTTTCTTTCCTTTTTTTTTTGCATTTGTTACCTTGTACATATATATCAGATATTTATAAAACTCAGGACTTTTCTTATGCATTAGGAAATGTTGATCATGTCGCTTTGTCAGTTGTTTTAAAAAATTCATTTGATCTATCTTTCAAGATACAGGATCAAGTCCTGTGTGAATTTTTATATGTACATTAAACAAAAAAAAAATATATTTCACTGCTCAAAATATAAGCTATGCAAGGTCAATTAATTCTTGTTGCGATTTTTCTATACATTTTGTGGTTTTTTCTGAAACTTGCTACTGGCAAATTGCTATGATCATTCAAATATTTGCTAGAAAAAAAAATTATATATTTTTTTTTTTTTTTTACTTTTAAAAATTTTGCATTATATGACAAAATATTCACTTTGTCGATTTCTGTGAAAATAAAAGAAATGCAGTTTGGTGTATTATTAAAAATCAAGTGAAAATGCAATTAACTTTCTTCCACTAATATTGTATGTGGTATTTTGAATAATTATTGTTTAGTTTCAGATCTGTTGCAAGTCTTTAGCGAGAATTATTGATTAACAAGTATTATTGTATACAGCTCTGTTTTCTAACTATTTTCAAATGACACAATTGATTCGCACACTAACTTTTTTTTAAATCAAGGTTTCTAAGTTTTATTAATTTTCTCCTTCACAAATAATTTTGTTTTGTTTTTCTATTTAAATTTCTGGCAACAGTGGGTATTAATCATTCAGAGATTGATTTATAAATGATGACATATTTTTCTGTGATATATTTCCATGCTTTTTTTACTGAAATTTTTAATGTCAATATTTAATTCATTGTTGGTATAGGAAAATTAATGTTTGTGTTCGACCCAATTATCCTGACTTACTATCTATAGCAATATGATGACATTTGTACCATGACAAATTTAAATACTGTATGAGAGTTTATTGTTAAACTTGATATTAGAATCAAACTTACTTTGCTCTTTACTCTAAATTAAGGTGAAGATATTTGATTAATGGTGGATTTTGATTCATTATTTATTTAATGGTATTAACTATAATTGTGAATTTAAAATTCTGCTGTAGGCTAAGAAAAAGTGATTTCTTCTTTAAAAATACTTTTTAATATGCCAAAATGTATATTCTTGTTAATGGTATCTCAGTCTTCATATTAATAAAATTTGATTTTTCTGTACAGTTTTTTTATGAAGTTCTAAGAGGTTTTATAATGATTTTCTAATGATTTACTAGTTTGGCAATATTGCCTGTTATTGATTTTTTTTTATTGATTGTTAACCAACTACTTTTTAACATCTTTAACAATAATCTACTCTGAACGTATTTTATTCAGTATTAAAATTGGAATCAATCTCTGAAAGATTACTAAAATTTTATTATTAACTTATTCATATCCATGACATTTGATGTTATATTAATTTAATTTACTTACAAAATAAGCACATATATATATTTTTAAATTTAAGAAACTTTTTTTGAATTATCCAATTCTCCTTATATGTGAGGAATGAAATTTGGAATGTGTTGTGGAAGATTATTCCACATGCCAGATTAACTGTGTTCAAGAAATTTGTGAATGTGTCTTAAAATACCATTAGCTCTTCTTGATAATTGTGGTGATGGAAAAACCAAAACAAAGGAGAACATTGATTTGTGTAGCTAGAACTAATCTACATTAGCTGTTTGTTATTCATTGTTACAAAGAAAGAATACTGCCACTTATTTTTTATATGTGTATGTCTGTTGAACTTTACCAAGATTGTGATGCTACCAAACGACCAAAATTTCGAATGGTGTGAAGCTCTTGATCTATCGTTGGCTTTATTTTACATTTTAGAACTTCGAGTGCGCTAAATGGCAGCATTACATCCGTCGTTCTTTGACGATGTCATGCCACTGACAAATATTCCTAGCATTAGGCATTTAGATAATAATTAGAAAGAGAATGTTAAGTGCTCGATGTTTGTTGTGATATTAGGTACAAAAAATACAACTTATGATCGTCATTTTGGTGTATTAAGTGGAATTCTGTTAACGTTGCTGTTATATAACATGTTTGCTACCAAAAGATTATTAAAAATGTAAACCTTTTTTTGTTTATTTGTTTGAAATCCTGGGATTTTTACTTGTCTGAAAGATCAGCTGAATTTGTGTACAAAATCTGTTTAATAATCACAACCAAACTGTTTTGTCAAATCCTTGGGATTTGGCTCCAAATCTGCTAGATATCTTTTCTCCTCATCTTTCAGCGTGTGTTTCAATACCTTCCCAGTATCTGTTAAATGTGAATCAAAATGCACTTCTTGTTTGTCTGTATCAATAAAGCCGACTAACTGTAGAATCTGACTGGATATATAAGTGCATATTCAGACTAAATGTATAGTTTGAAAAAGAAAGTATGTCATATGCCCAATAGTTTCTATTGTTTTATCTTTGTGTCATATTCGCTGCAGAACATTTTAAAGTAAGCTTCAACTTCATTGGCTTAGCAAGTTGGTCATGGAATTTATGACCGTTAAGCACAGGAAATTGTTTTTATTTTCACGAAAAGAAAAGCAACGAAGTACAACTACACTCAATTCTTCTATCTTAACATCATAAAGTTTTCTTGAATTAAGATGAACGACGATTTGCATCATATGGATTTTGTGCAGTTAGGAAAGCTGCAAATTGTTTTGGTGCATTGTAAGTTATTTAATTGCACTTTTTTTAGTGTGATGTCAACAATGAAGTGACCAGGCCTTCTAACAGCAAAATAAAGGTTGACTTTACAAAATGGATGTGTTAAGGGCCGAAGAATTGATGATAGTTGTCATTAAGAGATAGATTTAGGAATGAATTGTTCTTGTATCATAATTCTAGATTAGGAGAAAATCAGATCTTGATTGCATGACATGATGATTGATTTGGAATGAATGTATCACATGACTTGTTGATTAAACTGTAGAATATAAGACACTCTGTGGTGTTCAGTGCATTGAAGCTAGTCTATACTTTATGAACTGGATTTTAGAAATGTTTGTGTTGTCGTTAGATTTAGTTTCATTCGTAATAATAATCAATTAAAATTTTTAAACTGCAGTTACCTGTATTATACAAGAAAAAAAGTCTGTTTTTCATAACATTATTTATTTAATAAGAATTTTTTTCTTTCAATTTAAAACCATATCAAGAAGTTTTACAGAAATCTCCTCCTGTTGCATTTTGAATTTTGTTACCATGTTCTTCTCCTGTAAACTGGATCTTTGCATATTCATAAAATAGTAATAAACTTCATAAACATTTTAATTGTCTGTGTGTAATTTTTGTGTTTTCTTATATGAACTAGTATTATATTACATTTTAGGTAAAATGTGCAAGTATTCGGAAAATACATTTAAATTTCTTAACAATATTAACAAGTCTGCTATCAATATAAAATAGAGTATCAATAGAGTCTTTGTGAGCAGATTTACTAGTACTCATATTAATCACCAATTTTCCATATTTCTTAATCATAAACTCAAATTAATTTCTTCAATATATACTTATATTCAATAGTTGGGCCTAGTGGTAAGATCTCGGCTTCGGAACCTGAGGACTTCAGGTTTGAGACTCGATTCCACCAAAGAACCGTCATGTAAGGGGGTCACTTACACGTTAAATCTGTCGAGCCAAACGGCTTCCCGCTGGTATGGTGTGGAAGGGAGTGCGGGGTTCCAGATACATCCGCTGCAATAGTAAAATAATCTTGAAATTGCGTTCATCTAGTTTCTTGAAAGAGATTCTTGATCATGTAACTAGGCAGAGCTTTATTTTGAAAACTTAAGTTTGAAAGATGAATTTCGCAAAAATTGTTATGGAAGATAACGGGGCCTGGAAGCGGAATAATATGATTCGTAGTAGCATTCAGGTTTGCAAATGAATTTTCAAATATAATTTCGTCTTTTTTGACTAATTTGATTCCAGGATTTGAATTATGTTGGTAAATTGGAGAATGAATATCTTTGGCCACTTGTACAGCCAATCTTTTAATTTTTTCAGATCTCATTTCTCGACCCGCGATTTTCATTAGGAAAATATTTGGTCCCTATTTAGGCAGTTCAAATGCTACTCTAAGAGCTTTAGTTTGTATTGAATTGCAGGCTTTGTATTGAGTTTCAAAGAATTTATTAGTAATAGAGCTGCTGTAATCAAATAGACTCGAAATGCTATAATTGATTATGCTTACAGTATCCGTTGTTCTAGGTTCGTAAGTTTTATATACTATAGGTTTTAAAGCCTTAATTTTCCTAAGTGCTTTAGCTCTTAATTATTTTAATATTATTCCATTTTTATTTGCTTTACAAAAATCTATACCCTAAATATTTATAATATGTAGTTTCTAAGGGTGGGGAATCCAGCAAATGTTATTCGAGGGTTCGATTTCAATTTCTTTTTTGATAGGTCAGCTATAGAGCATTTTTAGGGGCTGAATTTAAGTTTCCAATTATTACACAATTTGTAGACGTTTTCCATCGTATTTTTCAGCTTATTTGAAATGTAATCCAAT
>JAPMOQ010036535.1:0-11541 GCA_026543055.1 Argiope trifasciata | reverse complement strand
CGCATATCCCTGTGTCTGTGAATCCACATGCATTCATAAATTTCTCCAAAGGTGCTATTACCTGCGGAGAATTATTTAATTTCTCTATAGAAGAAATAACCTCTGAAATGAAACCACAAGGCGTGCCCCAAGCTCGCCAGGTAACAATCCGGCGGGTAATGCTCAGTTACTTCTAACTAAGCACTTACTTTCCACGGTTCTAAACCCCTCAGGGGCTCACCTTCTTTAGGTGAATACGGGTGTCCCAATCCCGAGGTACCCAGGAATCTTTACTCCCTTTCAGTTTAATCTCCCCTCCACCTTCTGCTTTTGGCTGTCGTTTTTCTTTTCCTCAAGGGTAGGCGAGGGAGCTCTCCATGAGAAGCTGTCGCCAATCTGTTTGCTTCCTGCTTCTCATGGACAGCAAATACCCCCACGTGTTTGCCGTGCGTGGCGACCCATTAGACGGGTGGTGCACTGTGGTCCCCGGTGTATCAATCGGCCGGTAGCTGGCAATCTAAGTTGTTAGTCTGCTAGGGATCAAGCGAAGGGGTTACTCCTCTTGGCGTTAAGGGTGGTCACTGTCCCCGGGGGTAACTCCCAGCGTATAGGTACCGATCAGCACCATGGTGGATGCTGAGGCTGGTGATGACCAGAGCCAGTAATTGCCTTCCCTTGTTGGGCTCCGTGGTGGGCGGTGCCGTCGGGCCTGAAACCCTATTCATATCGTATGGGGCCTAAATCAAAAACTCCCTTCAGTGGGCATTACAAAATACCTAATCTCAATACTAACCTTCCACAATTTGACCGCTTTTTTATAATCAAACGAACTAGTGATAAGAATGAAACTTTTAATTCTGTATCGCCTTTTCTTGTACAGAAATCTATCTCTGCTACAATTGGTGAAGTCGCTGCCACTCGTAAAATGCGTTCTGGGGATTTGCTAATTGAAGTCTCTACCAAAAAACAAGCACAGCAAGTAATGAAAATAAAAGCTTTAGCTAACATCCCGGTCACCGTTGCCTCTCATACTTCTTTAAATTTTTTTAAGGGTGTAATAACATGTGGTGAACTGTTCAACGTTCCCCTTGAAGAGATCACTTCTGAACTGAAACCTCAAGGTGTTACCCATGTACGCCAAATTACCATTAGGCGGGATGGACAACTTCTTCCCACAAAGCATTATATCCTTACCTTTCATAGACCAACAATACCAGAATTCATATATGCTGGATACATTAAATTACCGGTCCGACAATATATCCCCAATCCTTTGAGATGCTTCAACTGCCAGCGTTTCGGTCATTCAAAGACTAATTGCCGCGGGACACTAACATGCGCCCGCTGTGCGGGAAAAGACCACGATAGTGAACATTGTAACGCCTCCGAAAAATGCTTGAACTGCGGAGGTAGTCATGCATCGTTTTCTCGAACCTGCGAACGCTGGAAACTTGAAAAGCAAATCACTTCCCTTAAATTCAAAGAACCTATTACATATCCTGAAGCAAGAAAAAAAATATTGGCACAAACACCCAAACTGGGTGTGAGTTATGCTTCAGTTACAAAAACTCCCTTCTGTGTTAACTGTAAATGTAAAAATTGTGTGAAAATTAACCCAAAATTTTCAACTATTGAAAAGTCTTCCGATTCTGATGTAGAAAATACAGCATCTAGTGCACCTGAAACTACCAAACCAGTCCAATCCAAATCAAACTCTAATTCTCAAAGATCACTTAAACTAAAGCTTTCAAAACGGGGACTCTCTCCAAAAGATTTACGGTCAAAATTAAAAAAATCTACAGCACAAAAATCTGTCGCCTTGGGACTTGCGACAAAAGGTCACGTCCATAAGGACTTAACATCTATTTTTGGCGCACCTAAAAGTCCCGATAGCATTTCCATCCATCCGTCTGACGAGGAGGATGAATTACAAATGAGTTGCGATGTTTCACCAACTCTTCATAACACTTTCCCAAATAAACTCCGTACTTCGATCACTTAATGGGTACATTTTTATCTTGGAACTGTCGTGGTCTTCGGTCTAAAGTTGTTGGCATTAAGCATATTATTAATCAGCTCCATCCTGCTTGTTTTGCTTTACAGGAAACATTCCTGAAAAATGAGATTTCAATAAAATTTCGTGGCTATAATAGTTCTCGGAAAGATGCTAATACTGGAAATAATCCTTCTGGTGGTGTTTGCATCTTAACTTCCAACCTCTACCCGAGGTCTCAGTTGAATTTACAAACTTCTTTACAAGCTGTGGCTGTTCAAGTCCATATACGAACCCTTGTCACAGTTTGTAGCATCTATTTGCCACCTCACTCTGTCATTAACCAACATGAACTTAATAGTTTAGTGGACCAACTACCCAAACCTTTCTTGCTTCTTGGCGATTTTAATGCTCATAGCATTTTGTGGGGCTCGGAAAGCACAAATTCTCGTGGGCAACAGATTGAACAATTTATCACGGATAACTCTCTCTGTTTGCTCAATAATGACGAGAAAACCTATTTCCATGAGCCCACGCGTACATTTCACAGTTTAGATCTGGCTATTTGCTCTCCCGATCTATTTCCGTTACTCAGTTTCACTGTTGGGAATGACCTCTATGATAGTGATCACTTCCCCTTAATGGTCTCCTATGCTGATAGAGGTCGGGCAACTTTTTGTCGCCCACGTTTTCTATTCAAGCAAGCAGACTGGATTGCTTTCATGCAACAAGCAATAATTTCGGAAAATATGGTCAGAACGACTGATATTACAGAGGCAGTACAAAATGTAATTGACTGCTTAATTGACGCTGCAAACAATACCATCCCTAAAAGCTCCTCACGTCTAAGGAAATTCCCGAGACCGTGGTGGAATGCAGCTTGCCGCGACAGTCACCGAGAACAAAAAAAGCGGTGGAATATTTTCCGAAGATATCCCACGCTAGATAATTTAATTGCTTTTAAGCGTGCTAGAGCTAATGCTCGTCGTATCCGTAGGATAACTCAGAGAGAAAGTTGGATGAATTTCATCTCTTCCATCACAGCCTTTACTCCTTCAAAAATACTTTGGAAGAAGGTAAAGGCGGCAAATGGAATATACAAAGAGTTTTCTATTCCTGATCTGGAGACAGAAAATGGAAGGCTTTCTTCTCCATTAGACGTCGCCAATGCTCTCGGTTATACATTTGCAAAGGTATCATCTGCCGATTCTTATAAGCCTTCATTTGTAGAAATTCGGAACCGTGCACAACAAAAAGCACTCTGTTTTTCTACTCGAGATTCTTATTCATACAATTCTGAATTTAAAATGCACGAACTATTAACGGCTTTATCGAAGACTAATGATACTAGTCCTGGTCCTGACGGAATCACATATAACATGCTTCGTCATTTGTCTCCTACTTCTCTTTCCAATCTATTAGTTCTATTTAATCGTATTTGGACTGAGCAGAAGTTCCCTTCACAATGGCATGAGGCAATTGTGATTCCGATCCTCAAACCCGGCAAGGATTCCTCTAACCCTCTGCACTATAGACCTATTGCACTCACAAGTTGTCTATGCAAGACACTTGAGCGCATGGTTAATGCCCGTTTTGTTTTTGAACTGGAAAGGAAAGAATGCATCCCGTTGAGGCAGAGTGGTTTTCGAAAAGGACGGACGACATTTGACAATATTGTATTACTTGAAACTCAAATTCGCAATGCATTTGTCCGTCGAAATCATCTTGTCTCGATCTTCTTCGACATAGAAAAGGCCTATGACCGTACCTGGCGGTTTGGAACTCTTTTTACTCTTGTAAATTTTGGATTTAAAGGGAATTTACCCATGTTTTTAAAAAACTTTTTATCGTTGCGCACATTTCGTGTTCGGGTTGGTAATTTATATTCCGATCCTTTTATCCAAGCTGAGGGTGTTCCACAGGGAAGTATCCTCAGTGTTACACTTTTTATCTGTCATTTCAGCCAAATTCTGAATGTTTTACCCTCATCTGTTCAAGCTACGTTATATGTTGACGATCTTCAGATCTCCTGCCAGGGGAGTAATATGCGTTTAATAGAGCGCCAACTTCAGGTTGCCGTTAAGAAACTGGTAGAATGGTGCGATGAAAACGGGCATACCATTTCACCGGAGAAAAGTAAATGCATTCATTTCTGCAGAAAACGAGCCATTCATTTGGATCCTTCAATAAATATTGGGAACGTTGAAATACCTGTGGTCAATGAAATAAAATTTCTGGGAATAATTTTTGACCGTAAGCTCACTTTCCTTCCGCATATCCTACATCTTCGGAAGAAGTGCGACAGATCATTAAACATTCTTAAGGTACTTTCCCGAACCACTTGGGGAGCAGATCGCACTTCTTTGCTCCGAATTTATGAAGCAGTTATTTTATCCCGTATAGATTACGGATGTATGGTATACGGCTCTGCACGTTCTACGGTCTTACGTAGACTTGACACCGTACACCATTCTGCTTTGAGAATTTGCTCTGGAGCATTTCGAACCTCACCAGTGCATAGTCTTTATGTTCTTTGCCATCAGTTACCACTTGAGTTACGACATAAAAAAGTAGCCGCCCTGTACTACCTTCGGGGTATGTCTATTCCGAAGCACCCCTCCCCTCAGGGGCTCACCTACTATAGGTGAGTACGGGTGTCCCAATCCCGAGGTACCCAGTGATCTTTACTCCATTTACGTTTATTCTCCACTACGCCTTCTGCTGTCTCCTTTTTTTCTTTCCCTCGAGGGTAGGCGAGGGAGCTCTCCATGAGAAGCTGTCGCCGCTCTGTTTGCTTCTTGCTTCTCATGGACAGCAAATACCCCCACGTGTTTGCCGTGCGTGGCAACCCATTAGAAGGGCGGTGCACTGTGGTCCCCAGTGCATTAATCGGCTGGTACCTAGTCACCTGAGTGACTAGTATGCTAGGGATCAAGCGAAGGGGTTACTCCTTGGGCTTGGCGTTAAGGGTGGTCACTGTCCCCGGGGGTAACTCTGAGCGTATAGATACTGACTAGCACTAAGGTAAGTGCCGAGGCTGGGATTGGCCAGAGCCGGTGGCTGCCTTCCCTTGTTGGGCTCCGTGGTGGGTGGTGCCGTTGGACCTGAATCATGTTTCCATATCATATGGGCTTGAAAAAGAAAACTCCCTTCAGTGGGCAACGAATGAATATTGTAAAATCTCCCGAAATTCTCTTTGATTCGTTTTTTGTCATTCACCGCACTTCAGATAAAAATGAAACCTTTCATACAGTATCTCCATTTCTTGTCGAAAAGGCCATCTCTACGTCTCTCGGTGAAGTAAACTCTATTCGTAAGCTTCGGTCGGGTGACTTGCTTGTAGAGGTAAAATCTCTGAAACAGTCCCATCAAATACTTAAAATTAAGAGTTTATCTACTATTCCTATCTCTGTTAAGGCTCATGCTTCCTTTAATAATTGCAAAGGCGTGATAACGTGTGGCGAACTATTTAATGAAACAATAGAAAAAATTACCGAGGATTTTCGGTCTGAAGGAGTAACACACGTACGACGTATTCATATTCGATGGGATGGACAACTCCTTCCTACAAAACACTTGATTCTCACGTTTCATAAACCTAAGTTACCTGAAACTGTCAGAGCTGGTTATATGAAATTGGCTGTTAGGCCTTATATTCCCAACCCTCTGAGATGTTATCAATGTCAACGTTTTGGTCACGCAAAAACAGCTTGCCGAGGGACTCTCGTATGTGCCCGTTGTGCAGAGAAAGGGCATGAAAGCCAGGAGTACAAAGCCCCTGAAAAGTGCATTAATTGCAACGGCAATCATGCGTCTTACTCTCGTTTATGTCCCAAATGGCAGTTAGAGAAAAAAATTGTTACTGAAAAATTTAAGGAAAATATATCGTACCCCGAAGCCAGACGCAAGGTTATGGCTCAAACACCTACACCAGATATGACTTATGCCTCTGTTGCTCAGGGATCTACTGAGAAACAAACTGTTAAAACGAAAAATCTTGAAAATTCCTCCACTTCTGACTCAGAGAAATCATCAAATAATGTTGCAGAAACTTCCAGACCGCATAAAACTAAATTTAAATCAAAATCACAGAAATCATTAACATTAAAGTTGTCCAAACGTGGTTTATCCACACAGGACCTGCCCTCTAAATTAAAAAAATCACTTGTACAAAACTCTGTCGCTCTGGGACTGGCGAATAAAGGCTCAGTCCATAAGGATTTGACATCCATTTTCGGGGATGTTTCCAAAAATCCTGACTCGATTTCTCTCCATCCATCTGAGGAAGAGGATGAAGATTTTAAAGTGAGTTGTGATATTTCAGCAACTCAATCTAATGTTCCACATAACTATAATGCGACGCAGTTCTCTTAATGGGTACCTTCATTTCCTGGAACTGTCGTGGCATTCGTTCCAAAATTCAAGACATTAAGACCATTTGTAATACATTTCATCCAGTCTGTATTGGTATACAAGAGACTTTTTTAAAAGCAAATATTCCACTTAAATTACGGGGTTATAACTGTGTTAGAAACGATGCAGACTCTGGGGTAAATAATTCTGGAGGTGTCTGCGTTTTAACTTCTAATCTATACCCGAGCTCTCCTCTTATTCTGCATACTCCCCTGCAAGCTGTGGCTGTGCAGGTTCAGAATCGGATCTTATTTACAGTCTGTTGTATCTACCTGCCACCTAATGATGTCATTAGCCAACAGGAGCTTAACAATTTAGTGGGCCAACTTCCTAAGCCTTGTTTATTATTAGGCGATTTCAATGCACATAACATTCTGTGGGGTTCCGAACGTACAAATTCTCGCGGGAGACAAATTGAGCAGTTCATTGCTAGTAACTGTCTCTGTTTGCTGAACAATGAAGAAAAAACACACTTCCATGAACCCACACGCTCATTCCATAGCATTGATTTGGCCATTTGTTCTCCTGAATTATTGCCATTACTGAATTTTAAAGTCGGAGATGATCTTCATGGTAGCGATCACTTCCCGTTAGTTATTTCATATGCTGATAGAGACACCGGAACTCATCTTCCACAGCGTTTTCTATTCCAGCGGGCCGACTGGGGCGTTTTCACGCAACTAGCAAATATTACTCAGTCTATGGTCAGCGTTGCAGACATTTCGGAGGCAGTGCAACATATAATTGATGTCTTAATAAAGGCGGCAAACAAAACCATTCCTAAAAGCTCATCAAAACTACGTAAATACCGGGGACCATGGTGGAATGATGCCTGCCGTGACAGTTATAAACAACAGAAGAAACTATGGACCACTTTTAGACGGTACCCCACGTCAGAAAATCTTGTCGCATTTAAACGAGCTAAAGCTACTGCTCGTTGCATTCGTCGTCGTAGTGAGAGGGAATCATGGGTGAAATATGTTTCTTCTATTACATCTCGCACTACAAGCAAGCAGTTAAGGAGAAAAGTAAAGGCGGCTAATGGAATTTATCAGGAGTTTAATTTTCCTGTCCTGAAAACCAGGAATATAACATATTCCTCTCCATTGGATGTTGCTAATACTCTCGGGCAGTCTTTTGCACAAGTTTCCGCTGCTGAATCCTATAGCTCTGAATTTATAGCTATTAAAAACCGCGCGGAACAATGCACTCTGAATTTTCAAGCTCGTAATATCTATCCATATAATTGCGAATTTAAAATGTTCGAATTGGAAAAAGCTATATCCCTTGCGCATGATACCAGCCCTGGCCCAGATGGAATTACTTACAGTATGCTTCGCAATTTGAGCGCCGCTTCACTCTCTAATCTGTTACGTTTGTTCAACAGAATATGGAGGGAAGAAATATTTCCATACCAATGGCAAAAAGCTCTGATAATTCCAATTCTGAAACCGGGTAAAGATCCCTCTAATCCTCTGCACTACAGACCGATTGCATTAACTAGTGTCATTTGCAAGACTCTTGAACGTATGGTCAATGCCCGATTAGTTTTTGAACTAGAAAAACTAGCATGTAATCCACTGATGCAAAGTGGCTTCCGTAAAGGACGATCCACGATTGATAATATCGTTCATTTGGAAACTCAAATACGTAACGCTTTTGTGCGACGAAATCACCTCGTATCAATTTTCTTTGATGTGGAACGGGCATATGATCGTACATGGCGCTTTGGAATTCTTCAGAAACTTTTCAATTTGGGATTTAGGGGAAAACTCCCAATTTTTATAAAAAACTTTTTATCATCTCGTACTTTCCGAGTTCGCATGGGGACATTTTATTCTGATCCTTTTGTTCAAGCTGAGGGCGTTCCACAAGGGAGCGTCCTCAGTGTCACACTTTTTATCATGCAATTTAGCGACATATTAAATCAGTTACCACCATCAATCCAAGGAAATTTATACGTTGACGATCTTCAAATTTCTTGTCAAGGCTGTAATATGCATTTAATTGAGAGGCAGTTGCAAAATGCAGTTTCGAAATTGGTTAATTGGTGTGATAAAAATGGACACTCTCTGTCTGCCGAAAAGAGTCGATGTGTCCATTTTTGCAGAAAGCGAATTATTCATCCTGATCCATCAATTTTTATTCGTAATGATACAATTCCTGTTGCCGATCAGGTGAAATTTCTGGGAGTGTTTTTCGACCGGAAACTTACTTTCCTTCCTCATATCACATAGCTGCGGAAGAGATGCGAGAAATCGCTTAACATACTTAACTCTCTCGTATAACTCTCATATATAACTCTCTCGTACGTCTTGGGGTGCCGATCGTACCTCCTTACTGCGCATATACCAAGCCATAATATTGTCTAGAATTGATTACGGATGTTTAGTATATGGCTCAGCAAATTCTGCTACACTACGCCTGTTAGATACGGTGCATCATTCTGCCCTTCGAATTTGTTCAGGGGCTTTTCGGACATCGCCAGTAGAGAGCCTTTATGTTACATGTCACCAAATGCCTTTGCATTTGCAACGAAAAAAACTGTCCTTGCAGTATTATTATCGAGCTAAGTCTCTACTCAATCATCCTATTATTCATATGGCCATTCCTGTTACTCTTCAGAGAGTATATAATGCTCGGCCTTCTCACATTCTTCCGTTTTGTGAGAGAGTCGAAAGTGAAATCCAGAACTCCAGGCTTGAATTTCCTGATATTTTGTCAATTGATTTTAATGCATTTTCTCCTTGGGAGACTCCCCAGTTTTCCTTTTTGAACTCTTTTTTGGGTTTCAATAAAACTACGACTGCTCCAGTAATCTTCCAACAACTTTTTAGTTCTCATCGTTATCAGTATGCCTCATATTTTCCAGTTTTACCGATGGTTCTAAATCAGGCGGACATGTTGGCTGTGGTATCATATTTGGTGACGAGATACACAGCTTCCGCCTGCATACATCATTTTCAGTTCTGACTGCTGAACTAATGGCGATTTTCTTTACTTTAAAGAGGATTTCGCTCTCCTCTCAATATCAGTGCTGTATATATACGGACAGCATGAGTTCTTTAGAAACACTCCATCATTTGAATTTTCATACTCATCCTATTGCTATTAGAATTTTGGAGCTTTTGCAGACTCTCCAACTTCAGGGTTATAGCATTTTACTCTGCTGGATTCCTGCTCATGTTGGAATTGAAAGGAATGAAGAGGCAGACCACACTGCTAAAACGGCCTCTTCCTTCCTACAATGCGAACTCCCTTATAGAGATATTCAGAAATCTGTTACAAAATATATTCTTTCTCTCTGGCAGGTGACATGGGATCAACAGATTCGAAATAAATTGCATCTTACTAAGCCATTTATTGGATTGTGGCCAGTTTTGCCTGTACGAGGGGCGGATGTCATTCTGACCCGCCTCCGTATAGGGCACACTCGACTTACTCACAAACATCTGCTATTTGGAGAGAATGCTCCAAAGTGTCCCACATGCCATACGGAACTAACTGTTTATCATATTTTAATAGAATGTACGAACTATAATTTATATCGCTCTCGCTACTTTAATTCATCTCAGGTAACTCTTTCAGCTTTGCTGGGAGAGAAACACCATCCAAATATTTTTAACTTTTTAAAAGACATTGGCCTTTTAACGGACATTTAATTATTTTATGGACCTTTGGAATTTTATTATTTAAATCTTTTATATTTCAGCTGTTTTATACTATAACTTGTTCAGTAATAGAATTTTAAGAATATTTTTATCACATGTATGGCGCAGTATAGCCAAGAATGGCTCTTGTGCCAAAAAAATTCAAAACAACCAACCAACCAACCAATCCGAAGCACCCTTTGTCCTCTATGACATTTCCGGTTAGTCTTCGGAGACTTCATAATGCTCGACCTTCCCACATTCTGCCATTTTGCGGGAGAGCTAAATCTCTCCTTCATAATACTGAGCTCCATAATAAGGTGATTCACACTTCTGATCCATTCATCTTTCCTCCTTGGAATATTCATCAGTTTTCCTTTCTAAATCCCTTCTCTAGTTTTGAGAAGAAGAATACTGCCCCTATTGTTTACAAGAATCTTTTTAATTTTCATCGCTGTCAGTATGTAGATTACTTAAAAGTTTTTACAGATGGTTCAAAGTCAGACGGTCATGTTGGTTGCGGTATTGTTTTTGATACCGATACATTCAGTTACCGTCTAGACACATCTCTATCAGTTCTATCTGCTGAATTAATAGCAATTTTTTATGCTCTTCAGAGGATTTCCATCTCTTCTGAACGAAAATTTTGTATCTATACTGATAGTATGAGCTCATTGAAAAGACTTTCCAATATTCAAAATCAGATCCATCCAGTTGCCCTGGAAATCCTGGGTCTTCTAAATAATCTCGAAAACAGGGGATTTGAGATACTTTTTTGCTGGATTCCGAGTCATGTCGGAATCGCTGGCAATGAGCTCGCAGATAATGCTGCAAAAAGTGCATCTTTGCTTTTAGAGAGAGACATCCCATTCAGTGATGCGAAAAATGTAATACAACGTTATTTTTACTCACTTTGGCAGGAGTCATGGAACGATCAAATAAATAACAAACTTCATGTGATAAAACCTTTTATTTCTTTTTGGCCGTGTTTACCGGTTCGGGAGCTAGACGTTAAATTATCTAGACTCCGCATTGGTCACACGTTTTACACATAAGCATCTTTTATTCGGCGATCAAAAACCATTCTGCTTCAATTTTCAAGTAATTTTAACGGTCCATCACCTTTTGGTTGAATGTCCCGATTTTAAACATCATCGTTTAAAATATTTTTATGCTTCAGTTATAGACATGCAAATGCTTGTGGGGGAACGTCCCCACAGAAATCTTTTAAAATTTTTAAAAGCAATTGGGTTTTACCATCTTATTTAATATTTCTTTTTTTTGTCATTTCTTACTTCTTGTTTTTAATGTTGAGAGACATTACAATGTAATTTTATCAAATAATTTACACGTTTACATACTTTGATACAGGAAGAGTATTTTATATTTAAACCATATGTCTGGCGCAGTATGGCCAGCTATGGCTCTTGCGCCACTAAACCACACAATCCAATCCAATCCAATCCTGTAGAGGTGTATGTAAAGTAAGAGGTGTGCTGGCATACA
>JAPMOQ010036534.1:457531-520522 GCA_026543055.1 Argiope trifasciata | reverse complement strand
TGGTTTGAAGTAAATTGGTTTGAAATAATTACTTGGTTTGAAGTAAAAATTGGTACTTTAAACGGATGCATAGAAAAGTGCAGGGGTTGTTTTGAAATAATTTTGAAGCGAAAAGTTATAGCTTCTATAGTATACTTTACATTTCCATTTCTATCTTGTACCTTGTCTGTATATTATTCTATATCTAGTAAAGTTCTAAGAGTGCGTTCTGTTCGAAACATAAAAACATTTGAATTTATAATAAAGTCAACTATTTCGTTATGCATGAAGCAGAAAAAAAAATTGTAATTTACTTGTAGCAGCAAAATTATGGATTTTTGCTAATGCCCAGCTAAAAGAAATAGGATAAAATTCCAGTTAAAATCTAAGTTATTTTTGAAGTATAAAATTAAAAAAGAAATTTAAAAAAATTCTTAATGGATTTACTTTTGATCAGGAAAGGAAACTAAAAATAATCTAATTACATCTAAAAGAGAGTAAGAATGCTCTCATGTCTTGGATACATTGATTATAGCAAAAACAAAACAAAACAAAAACTAAATAGCCGAAAAATATAAAAGAATTATTCATAGATATTCATAAAATTATACATTGCTTTGAATATCAGGAAATGTTTAAATCTTTAAAGATTTTTTGTATTTATTTAACCTTTGTTCGAGTCAGCATAATAAAATATGAGTAACGTTGATTTTACTTGAAATTTCTTTTTACAGATTTTAAGGCATGAATGGTTTAAGAATTTTCAAAAAAGGAAATAATATCTATTTTGCTTTGATAGTAACCTTTTTTAAGTGTTAAATGCTTGGTTACTAACAATGTGCACATTAAATGTGATATTTGTTATATAGAGTAAAGTTAATTTTATTACAAGTGAGATGAGAATTATGGAATAAAGTTTTTTATAATACAAGTAAATAGCATAAAGGTTGTCATTTACTTTCTTTCTCAGAAAGATTATGGACTACACACGTTTGCTAAATACAGCAGTGTTTCAATTTAGTTTATTTCCTGTTATTTCCCTTCTTTTTAAGCTAGATTCTAGCTTAATTGAATATAAAAAGACATTAAATAATATTAATTCAGTCAAGGAGTTCTCAGGATGCTCAAATATGGCATGTCAAGAAATTGTATACTCAAATACGGCATGCTAAGGAGTTGTGATGATGCTCCAATATAGTACTTCAATGATTTTTCAAGCTGTTCAATATGACGCGTGGTGAAAGCAGATTGTATCAATAAATGTATTATGGCATACCTTCGTGGTTAATTTAATTATTTGTTATAAAGTGAAACAAAATAATCACACGTGTTTAGGACATAGATTTCTAAATAATTTTTAAACAGCAATCATTGGTTTTTATTGTTGCAAATAAATAAAATATCTGTCGAGTATTATATTAACTTAACAGAATAAAGGTTGGAATATGGTTTGTGCTGGAATAAATGTTCAATAAGTTTAGAACTAATTCCACCATGCACAAGTGCTGGTAAATTCCTCATGTCTTAGCAAAACTTGTTTTGAAATAAAGAACACTTGTAATTCTAAACTGGTTTGTCAAATTTCACAAATTTTAATCCACTTTTTCAGAGCTATAGCATTCTTTTCTTATATATTTGCATCAATAAATTGATAAATATTTAATTATTTTTCCCTGAATATTTTTTAGCACTTTCAAAGATAAAAGAGCAAATAATCTGAAAAATTATAAATACCAACATACGCTAATGGACTTTAGCATAATCCAATAAAAAAATTCTCTCCTTGAATATAATTTTATTCTATTTTACTAAAACTGTGAATTTATTATAACTAATAAAAAATTTCGAGTAATATTCAGGTTTATTTAGTTTTCACAGGAATGACAAAGAAAATTCACAAATGAGATCATCAAATATTTACTACTTCATTATGAGAAGAATACATTTTATCATGCGAAAAACTCATACTTTTTACTTATTTTTTCAATTCCTACTATTTCACCCTATCCCTATATATATATATAAATTTAATGAATCTTGTTCAAGTTTTGGGTCGTTAATGGAATACATTTTATTCATACCCTGAAGTTCAAATCATTTAAAAAAACTTTTAGAGGATCGCACTGGATGTTAATATGATAATTGTTTTTTCAAACATGAATGGATTAATTAAATCTAAAATCTAATCTAAATTTTTAACACTTTAACTAGAATTTTAGCAATTTGTAATGAATCATGAAATCAACAGGCAGTGGCTCAATTAATAAAACGCAAGGACTACAGTACTTTTCACTTGACCAGGAAGAATGCGAGTTCAATTGTTTCAAATATCAATAGGTTTTTGGTTCTTAATAATTTTTTGATGATTATTTAATAAAAAAGTAACTGAATTATAATTTTTCAGTGGTGACTAAGTAAAAATTGAATTACTTTTTTATATTACTTTTTTATTTATATTTAAACCGCATTTTTTCATTTTAATAGCTCTATAGGGACTAGTTTGCTTGACAAAGATTCACGTAACATTCAACAGAATACATGTGAGAAAATTAAATTTTAATATAATTTAATAAAACGACGCCCGTAAATAGTAAAAATTGTATGTAAAAGCAATTAGATGTAACGAGCATCACTATCCAGCCAGGGGGTAGTTAAACGTACTTTGTAAATAATAAAAATATTTAATGGTTTTTTTTTCAAAAATGTTCTATTTGAACAAATTGTAAATAAACTTTGCTTACTAGCTACTTTTATTGAGAAAAAAATTAGATGATGCAGTTTTAATTACACATATTAAATAAATGCGTTTGTGTATGATGTGTTTTGTGCGTTTCTATTTCAACTAATTGTTTTTTGACTTGAAATATAAAATAAGATATAAACTATGGAATCTATCTGAGCTGATATGAAACAAAAACGAATTCAATAAATGCAAATTATATATTTTTCAATGTTACTAAATAAATTAATTTAATTACAATACTAACCCGTTTTCAATCTCGAAATAGCTATAAGTTTTCCTTGATATCAATTTAGCTGGGAATTTTGATACAATACTACTAAAATAGCATTGTCCTGATTTTAAATGGCTAATTAGATAAAAGTGAAAAAAATTACACTTATTACAAGCAAACAAAATTGTTTGAAGCATAGAATAATTTACTATGCACATGTTTCAGATAAGACATAATTTTATTCCTATTTAAAAAAAGAAAAATTAAAAATTCCTAAAATATTGGAAAGAACGTTTTTATCCTAAGATGGTGCATATTTCCAACTTTATGAAATGCATAAAAAATAAAGAAAGTTATTCGATTCAAAGCTACTTTTTAAATTTATAACGCATTTGAAATGAAAATTTAGAAATTTTTCATGTTCTAATAAAACACTATCATGCAACACTACCATTACAAAGATTCTTTTCTTTCTTCAAATACTTTTTTATCATATAAGTATGTGATACTTTGATTTTTTAATAAAATAAAAATGTGATGCAGACTTTGAAATTTTGTCCTGCAATTTCGTAGAAATGAATGGGCAAAAGTAATGGCAAACCAGCCAGTCATGCTTATGTGCTTGAATGAACTTCAAAGGCTTTCTTTATAAGCATGCATTTCAGTGAAAGTCAAGCAAATGCTTTAAAAACTACGTAAGGTCATCATATGCTTTTCTCTGAAATAAAATAACTTTCTTATCTGAGGATTTTATTTTAGATATAATGTCCATGCTTTCAAAGAAACTATACACCAAAGTAATTCTCACACAGTTCCAAGAATATTTAATCTGCTTACATTTGTTTCATTATTTCATACTGTTTATCAGTTTTTTTTTAATATTTACTTTCAGTTTGAATTTTTTTTATAATTTTAGAAACTTAAACGAGAAACTTAAAAAAATTTTGATGAATGTAAGCAGTCACCTGAAAATAAGGTGTTGTTATGCTCAGCTACATGAGGTCATGTTACATTACAGATGGTTAAAAATAAAAACAGAATACTATAAAACAATAAATAATTTTTAATGTAAACAAATTGATGCATTTTGCTTAAACATAAAGAGACAAGAATTTTCAGAGTTACTTTATTCATTGTTTCATTTATTTACTAAAAACTACAACATTTTTAATAAATTAGATTATTGTCCCCCATCCACTTATAAGTACCTAAATTAATCTAAAGCCTATTTAATAACCACGAAAGATTTATAACGAACATATCTGGGAATTGTTTTAGCCTTCAAGTTCATAAAATCCTCTCAATTTTTCTCCCTCCTCAATGCATTTTAACCTTCTCATTTCTTTGATCACCGTAGTTGAGATATTCAAAATATTGGAATACTCGGGTTTCTCTCTCAAAGAGGAGAACAATTTCCTACCCCCTTCAAAATCCGTAAGACAGGCTGAGTTTTAAGGAATAGGCACCCGAAATAATACCTCACATAGTTAACAGTTACTAAGCAAATATATACAAAGGAATAATTTGAATATTTTCGAAAAAACTCAAAGTTCAATTCTGTGAAACTCTCTAATGCTCAAAGCACACAAATTGGGTATTCGATCAATGAAACTTAACGAAGGCAGAATGAATTTCAATGTAAAATTTAAGCGTCTCAGACATATGCCATAGTTTTGGTGAAAGAAAGTTTGTGAGTTTTCAGAAATTATCTCTTTAATAGAGTGTTTTTACTCAATACTTGTTAATTGAAACAGATAATCCGAATTCCAAGGAGCAATTATACGGGTCTTTGGTATCCGTTGGTATAGATGATATAAAGTGCTGGTCTAGCGTATTTCTTACCCTTGTATTTAGATGCCATGATAATAATTTTTATATAAAAATTCTATATATGACAGTTTAAAATTTATAAGAAATAAGGCGTTTTTTAGCTATCAGAATGCTTTTATAAATTTCTAGACTCACATAGTAAAATAAATATTTATTTTCAAATTTAGCGTCTACAGGAGAATAAAACTCACTTTGTTTAAGTGCAAAGTTGAAAGCAAAATACGTGTTCTTCCATTAATAATATTTATGACTCATATTGCTACATTTACCTATATAAGTATTATCAAAGGAGAGGATTCTTTTTCTACAAAATTAGGATTTCTGCTTTGTTGGGTTGATAAATCAGCTGTAAAAAATTATACGCCTTTATATGTCATGAAATGTTGCCTGGCTTAAGGAATCACACACAGATATGGAGAGTTGGATAGTTTCATAACAAATGTTTCTAAATGGTCTTAGTGAGGAAACGTGAATTAAGAAGCTCTGGGCTTTAATACTATATAGAATTATTTATTTTTAAAGAAAAGAAAATTCGCTAACTTTTAAGTTTTTGAAAGTAGAAATACAAACTCGGAAATAATGCCGGCATAGTTTTTTTTCATTTATATTTCAAAGAAATAGTATTTTTTTAAACCTGTATAATGTATATTGTGCTCGATTGGGTCGAGTTTTCCTATTACTAATTAATATGCTTTCATAATTATAAATTTTTCGGAAATAAAAAGTGGTGTCTAAAAAAGTAAAAAAAAAAAAAATTCTATAAAAAATGAATTATCCCAAATGAAGGAAAAGGGAAATAATTTAACTGAATTTGGTCGAGTTTTAGAGATATTAGAAAAAAACATAAAAATGGGAATTTTACGTGGATGAAAATAAATATAGAGAACATGAAACGAAAAATAAATTACTTCAATCAATGAAATACTCCGCTACAGTATTCACAGAAATTTTGTCCTATGGGACTAAATTCAAACTTTTAATTGTTTCCCGTCGTTTTACATTTATCATATTAGCAGAAATTGTTCATCTTATTTAATAGAGGAGTACTAATGCATAAATTTACTCCTTAAGAATTTTTAGAAGTAAATTTTCAAGGATTGCAGGTCAAATTCAAACATGTAATTTCTTTCACAGTTAAAGAATGACATTATTTAGAGGGAAAAGAATATTCAGAAATACATAGAGCTGAATCGAGATTCCGCTTTTTTTTGTATATGCCTTATTGTCTTTGACTCCAATGTTTTTCAAAAATGAAATTATTAAATACTTCTTTGCCAAGATTTATGTTTCAATTGCTAAAATATTTCACTCTGCAAAATAATATGTAACTCTCGTTACTATCAATTTGTATAACTAAGTCCATTTTACGTACAGGTACTTGCAGCTGCGGTATTGAAAAAAAAACTGTATTTGTCATTTTGACTAATATTTAGTTATAGGAGCGTTTTGTAAATTAATAGCTTTATCATTAACATAAGCTAATTTTTTACTTTATGCCTACCTAATTTTGAGTATTTTTATAATTTGCACGCAATGATACCGTATATTCAATTAGTTAAAAATTAACTGCGTTTTTATTCTTTTTCGACACTTTGCATAACATCATAATTTACAATAAAATTACAAAGTTCTTCAATTTTTCTTTGTTCGAAATTTGACCATTCATTGCTCTGTAATATTTTTTGTATGAATCAGGTACATGTAGCTTTCAAAGTAATTTTTTCTACCTGTTCCTACAGTATATATTTAGACATTATTATTAATTGTGCCTCAAAAAAGAATATTTGCCTCTGTGAAATCTGAAAAAGGATTTATCCTTTCTCAAACTATATGATTATATTTCAAGCCAACAAATGCAGAAATTAAAATGAGATATACATGAGATCTTGAAAATATCAATGATACTTTCTGTCTGACTTCTAAAAGAAAGAAAGCTTCTAAGAATCTTTTCAATAGAGGATATCTAGAATTATCATTTTTAGTTACCATTAGGGAGTTAGTTACCATTAGTTACCATTTAGTTACCATTACCATTACCTCAGCTTTAGTTACCATTTGGGATCTTAATATGTGAGTAATAAGCTAACTGCATAAAAAGGTTATATTGATAAAATATGACGAAGCATGAAATAGAAAGTTTATTAAAGGAAAAAGAATACATAATCAGTAAAGACTAGAGAAATTTCTAATTGGTTTTTATTATATTTCAAACCTTGTAAAAGAAATTGAACAATGACAGCTAACAAGAAAATTGCAAACGACATTGCTCATTCTGTCTTCATTTTTTGTTCACTATCAACGAATGTTTTCAACTCATTTACTATAAGTTGATTTTAAACTAAAAGTAATGTGAATCTAACTAAAAGTAAATTCATCTAGAAGATTATTTGATTGAGGACAAAGTTCATAAATGTATTTATGTTCTAAATATTTAGAAGTTATCTGTGGAAGAAACCCGTGGACAAAAAAAAGCAATATAGCAAAAAAGCAAAAAAGCTTATGCATATTGGTGGATTATTGAAAGATATTGGCATCATGTTAACAATATCTCCGTAGGCTCCATAGCTCATGCATATTTTTATTTTTAGAATCGATGGCTGTAAATAAAATTTGATTGCAAATCATCAATTTGGTGATTATCGTTTATTATATAGGCTCTATTCTTAAAAATATTTATTATTATTATTTCATAGGTAAGCATTTAAAATACTTGAAGGAAAACATTTAATTGATTTCCTTCAGTTCCTTTTTTGTAATACTGATGGAATTAGAAACATAAATTTAATGCAAAGATTAAATTTAATACTAATAATGAATCTAACAAATTATGAAGATCTAGCACTTAAAACTGTGATGATTTAGAATGATTTTTATTAAAATTATCGGTTAATCATCTTATAAAGAAATTTAATAATAACAATTATAAAAAATTCTCGCATGCGTGTAAAAAATAGTTTATTTACATTTATGAGACATTATCGTATGTCATAAACCCATAATTTGAGAGCAAAAGAAAATATTATAATATTGGAAAAAAATTAAATTAATGCATTAAGTGCAATTATAAAATTTGTTTTGGTTTTAGAGATCTTTTAGATACTTTCTAGAAATCTTAAATCCCTATTAATTTATGCTTATAAAATTTATATTTATAAAGCAAACTAAATTTTATGAAATATATTTTTGATTGTTTTCAAAAAATATTTTAAATTAATTTAATTTGTTAAAATATTTTCTAACGTTATCGTAAATAATAAAATATAATTTTGATAAATATATTTTTGTTTGCTTTGTGTCTCAATGAACAAAAAAAAAAACAATTTGTTTTAAATACTCTATTCTATCAATGACTTGGCATATTAATCGATTTCATCTTTATTTTAAAACATGATATTTAAACATGCCATGAGACACTGTTAATATTATATGCTAATTTATAATAGTAATAATATAAGGCCCTATTAAATTTCATTCTGTGTACAATGTGTCTTTGATTAACCGTTTTTCCACCATCATGGAGTGGACAAACTATTATTTTCTATGTTGCAGGGTGTAGTTTGTGATCGAAGTTATATTACAAGAGAAACAATAAAGAAAAATCTTCCCTGTGATACATTTGATTAAAAAATGTATTCAAATATAGTATAAATTTTTTATAGAAAGTATTATAGATTGTGTTCATCACATCATGTTCACATAGGCGCAAAAGTAGGTCGCTCTTTTACATTTTTGTCTGTCATGAAGGGTCCCAAATTGGTCTGATAAATGCTATTTTTACAGCTGGTTGCGTGCTCGAGTTCTGGTTTTCCATTAATAAACAGAGCGAAAAGAATAATTTTAGATCTTTTTGACAAATTCCTTTAAATGAAGGGATCGGATATTCTGATGATTACAATAATTTCTCTTTTAATGCTTTGTAACGCAGAAAAAGGAGCTTAGAAGTATATGGAAATCTTGGTCAACAAACAACAGCATTTGACATTAAACCATTTATTTCTTTTATAAAGCTGTTAAAGAGTTGGCAGGATTACAAAAAATTATTGATCATAAAGCCTATATGAATTTTTACATGCAGTTAGGGACTAACTGGAAATTAATGTTGCTACCAAGTAATTTTCTTATTATGTCCGAAGAGAATTGATGCTCATTTTTATGAAGAATCTTTTGGTAATAACTTCAGAACTACTTTCTTTTGCATTATAATTAATATGCGTAATCACTATCTAGATCATTATGAAAAATTTATTTTCTAAAGTTTCAGATGATTTGAAACAATGATCTTTCGATGATTTAAAAAAAAAGCTTAGCGTTTATTTCAACTAATCAATTAAAGTTTAAAGAAATGTTTATGAATAATATCCAAAGCAACGTTGCACGGAGCTTCAACAGAAAAATGTATTTAGAAATTTTAGATTTGAATTTGTATTCCTGATATGTGGAAACAATTTTAAAAATGAGTCTCTAAATTAAACCAGAGAATAAAAGTGAAGTAGGCACAAAATAAAGAGAAGGAATATTGAAAGAACAAAAGAGAATTTCAGGAATTTTACATGAAACAGAAAAAAAAATATTTCATAAATTCTGTATGTTAATGGAAAATCTTGAAGTTATTCCTTTGGAGAGAAAGTATTTTAATTGCATTTCAAATAAATTGGTGGAGATCTTATTCCCAACTGACTAGGCCAGTTTATTGTTGGTTTCCAATATAAATTAGCTAACCTTTTTACATCTATAATTTACGGATATCGTTAGCAATCTTTAACATTCAAAGCAAAATTCAAAGCAAAACCACTGAAAATGCCTGCAACTAATTTATAGTGAAATCCCAACAGATCAAATTAATCCATGTTCATGTGATGAAGAATAATTTAAAAATAATAAATTCGTAACTTTCTTAAACTGCTTCCCAAAGGCAAATGCAGTAAGAAAGGTTTGAGGGATTTTATAATTACCTAAAATAGATGGCATTCATGAATAAATGTTTATTATTGATAAAAAAAAATCTTACCTAAAGCAAATATGATAACTTTCTTTCTCAAGAAGAAAATATTAAGTTTATAATATATATATTAAGTTTTAAAATTATAAAATATTAAGTTTTTTATTTTAAGTTTAAATTTACTCTTTGTCCGTAACAAGAGAGTATTGAATTTTTTTATAAATTTCAATGGTCATTTTTAAAATAAAAAATAACAATTTGAAATATTTGAAAGAAAACCCTCTCCCCTTGCCTGTACCTCTTATTTTAATTAATTCTCGATAATGTCGCAATTCGTTCTTAGAAAAGCTTGTGTGTTGGAGGGAAGTATTGGGTTGTTCGGAAAGTCATTTCGTATTTTTTTGTCAAAATGAAAAGAAATTTTCGTTTAATGAATAAATTATTTATTAAATTATAAAATTGCCATTCTGGTCTAATACCTTTTGCCATACTTTTGGTAGTAACATGATTACACGCTCATAAAAGTTTTGGTCTTTGCTGTAAAAAAAAACTGATCGAGGTGGTTTTTGGCCTCCTCATTTGAAGGAAAAATTTTGCAAATCAGTTCTGGTACTGATGTACTGTTAACACATCTTCTCCACACATATTGGCTAATTTATTTCTGGCTTGAACAGCATTTTTACCTTTTATAGCAAAAAAGAAAAAAATGACGAAAATGCTGTTTATTGCTCTCCATATTTAAAAGGGCACCATCCAAAAACTACTGCGAAGAATCAGCTACACTTTTTCACACTCAAGCCTTGCTATATCAGCTCTTAAAACATAAAATGATTTTGCGGTTTAAGTATGAAATTGGGTGCGAAAAATGCAATTAAATCCTTTGTCAGGAAAAAACGAAATTACTTTCCGAACAACCTAACAATATACTCGATTTTTTAAATAAAGTATGGTATCAAATTAATCTATTTAAAGACGGACAAATACTTTACATTATCAGGGCAAAGATAATAATTGGACTCTAATTCGCGTATTTTGAAATTTAATGAAGATGAAATACATTTATAGATGAAGTATATTTATAGAATATCCCTGGACTATAATTGGAAATGTTAAATAATTGTACATTATTAATAAATTAACTGACAAATTCTTTAAAGTAGCAAAATATTTAGGACATGATGTAAAATTATTCACAGTTACAGCGTTCCAAAAAAAAAGTCTAACTGTTCGATAGATGCTTAATAGAAAATTAATGTCCTTAATGTTGAGGCATTGTTTTAATTTGAAAATCTGATAAATATCAATTTCCAGATATTTAATTATATATTCTCTAATTTAAATTAATTCTAAATTAAAATTTAATTTTAAACATCTTTTCGAATAATGTTTCTATAAATAATATTTTTAAATTATTACCAAAAATAAACGCTACATTAATATCATATTGCATAGAAAGCTTATATGATGAACATTTTTTAACAGAAACTTTACTAAGGTAAAAAAATTTAAATAATTAGAAAAAAAAATACAAGACAAAATACAGTTAGAATTTTTTTAAAAATCTTGAAAAAACGTCAGGATTATATGTTCGTTTATTACTTAAAGATCCCAATTCCCATATTTTCTTCTAATTAAAATTTATGAAATGGAAAAACAAAATTCAATATATGTATATAGTGAGATACATATTTAATTTTTCGATGTACCATAAACTGAAAGCTAGCAAATGCCATTGATATGAAGTTATTTTCAAATAACTTATCATCAAAGATTTATAAAATAATATCTTTAAGAATTTTTGAATAAATTAATCAAGTAAACAATATATTTTAATCGTTTATCATCATAAACATATTTTTTTAATATCCTTCTACCTTTAATGCGAGCTTATTTTAAAAATAAATTCATTTATATATTATGTTTAAATTTCACTTTCTTTTTCTTTAAAACTAAAGGCATTCTTTAAAATATTATAATTATGTGATTTTTTGTTTTTAAATTACATAAATTAGCTTTAATTTTACTAATCATATCTAAAATATATGTTTCAAATAATTTAAACATTATATCCAGGTAAAGATCGCAATTTTGAATCTATTTAAAATTTGGCTTTTTTATAGGATTGCTTATTCAATTTCGTGAATAATGTCTCAATCTTAATTCGTGTTTTCAAGTTTCTTTTAAGTATTCATTCTTCAGTAAATTAGTTACCTAATTACTGAATTATTACCTAATAACTAAATTACTGACCTAATTCTTTTAATTTTATTTCCAATACTACATATTTAATTCTAATCGTTTTTTCCTAGTTTTTAAAAATAAATTAGTAAAAGTTTAAATTAGAAATATTTTCCAAGCTTTAAACACAAAATTAACAATAATTTATTTTAAGAGGAGCTGAAGAAATACTTTCAGTTATCAAAAAATGTTTATAACAGAATAATAAATAGAAAATATTTTAGTACTTTCCGTTTTTTTATCCTCATCAATTGGAATATTTCATTAAATAAACAGTCAAATCATATTATATCAATTCAGATAGTGACATACGATCCAATTTTAATTATCTTTTAAATTTTATAATACTATCTGCAGGTTTTAACGGAAATGTGTTTATGTTAATTGGAATAAACTTTTAAAATGTCATAGCTATTTAAAAAAAATTTAGAAAATTACTTAAAATGTATTGAACTGTTGCAAGATTTCTATTGTGTTAGAACGGTGATATTATTTATTTAAACTTGTTACCACTTCATATCATCGAGATCTTTTCTTGATTAATGCTCTTAGTAATTTTACTTAAAGTCTA
This sequence comes from Argiope trifasciata, assembly GCA_026543055.1. NCBI lineage: Eukaryota > Metazoa > Arthropoda > Arachnida > Araneae > Araneidae > Argiope > Argiope trifasciata. The sequence goes on along the minus strand of JAPMOQ010036534.1, from coordinate 508,011 downwards.
TTTATTAAAGTAGTGAGATAATACTAATATTTTTCTCTTTAAAAAATCTCTTTTTTTAATTTATACAAAAAAACCCGACATGGCAAAATGCATAAAATATCGTAAAGGTTTTGAAAATAACATGTATAAAATTATAAGTTTTGTCTCTCTTTTCTATGAGAAATTCATAGAGCAGAAAAATTCGGACTCAAAATATCATATCGCAGATTCTCCAATCCCCCCCCCCCGAAGGCACGCATATAATAAATAATGATCGAGTGGATATACTCAACAGCAGTACTGTCGGAAACTGTAGTTGAGAATTAAGGGCCATTAATAGCCATGGTACAACCAACACCTCCTAAAGTAAAAAGTCTGATTTTTGATTGGAATGAAGTATGAGGAGTCACAGTAAGAAGTCAGACGGTATCGGCAGGTTGCTGCATGTTACAGAAGCATAGAATGCATTCAAGCCGTTGGCAATAGATTCTGATCATTTGCAGTTTTTTCCGAAAAGAATGCCAATTTATAGTAACGAACCTGTAATTTTGTTTTTCCGCAATAATGATGCCATTATAAAGAAGACTGATTTACAGTCATCTGTACTGAATGGTGCCCGGGTGTGACGTCAGAAATCCTAGAGCTTGGCAAGAACTTTGCGATGTTTGGCGCTGAATTATACGATTTTTGTGAGAAAATGGATAATACCCAAAACATCAAGAATTATCCTGATGCGTCCATTAGAAGCCGAGATACATGCAGAAGAGTTTAGACCCACCTCCCATTACTAAATAAGCCATCTGAACTTAGAGTCTGAGAAGTGCGGCGATGGTGGACCTGAATAGAGAGGTCTCGAATGGAAAAGTCGCTGAGATAATACCGGGGTATTGGTGGAGTGCTGGATCACTGTATGCAGTCAACGTGTCTTCTGGCGAAGCCTGTTGTATTCATCGATGTGGTCTACTGAGTAAACCTGAATTTAGAGGTCTAGAAGATGAATCCTGTGAGGAGGAGTCGCCTGGAGAATATCGAAAAAACAAAGAAAGAAGTGATGAATTGCTGTGTGGATATTCTGACGAAGCCTGTATCGTGTGCTGTAGCCCTTTGTGTCGTCGTCGGGAACGGAGCAGTCTTGAATTGAGAAGTAGTCCCGTTGTGTGAAGTAGTGAGTCGGCAGCGAAAGCAAGAAGAGACAGATTAGTAGTTTCAGCCTGTTCGGAAGAGAACTACGTTAGCGTAGACAGAATCCCTTAAAGATTCCCTCTCCTTCTGAATCCTGTCTGGCCGCTTTGTGAGCGTTGTCACAACGGATTTTTTGCATGTGGACTACTGTTGTTATTGTGGGCTCCTAGAATATATACAGTAGAATATCTACTGGGCTAGAAGAAAATATACAGTATATAGTAGAATATATACAGTAGTAGGCTACTATCTGCTGTGTGCGGTCCTGTGTGTTATTTTCCATACATAATTTTGTTGTAAATATTGGTTGTCTTCGTGTTGTCCTGTCTTCGTCCAGTAATGTCCTCTGTGCTGTATCTTCTACTAAAGGACTGGTCATTGTGTGCTCATTTTCTCACACCATACCTCCACTATAGAGGTAAACGAACCTGACTGGTTAGGACAGTAAGAAGGAGTAGGAAATCCGTAACAGTATTTTTCACAAATGGATATTTTGTCGATTATACAATTTATTTACACTATTGAGTCTTCAATTGTAATAGAAATTATGATAATGGTTTAAAAGTGCCCAATTTTAAATTTCCCGAAGACAAAAAGTTAAAAACACAGAGGATTCATAGGCTCCTTCGTAAGGATTTCAAGTCAAGCAAAAGCATAATTGTAAGTAAAGTTATTCAATAACTTAATCAAAAGATAATTTTCAATTTGAATTTATATGTGTATATATAAATACTCTATAGTTTTAATTTTCAATAGTTATTAGTAACTATTGATAAAGTTACTAATAACTATTGAAACAGTTTAGTAATAGTTTGGATTACTTCTTTCGTTTTCTCTTTGCTTCGAATCCGAAGTCCTCTAGCAGAAAAACCTTGTTTCAGCTTAAATTAATAGAATTTGTTTTTAATTTATTAAAGAATTGCAAGATTGATTCTGTAATAATCTCGCATATAGCCAAATTACTGTACACAAACATACTTAACCACAATTCAATGTCTTCCTGAAGTATAGTTTTAAATATGTTTTAATATTTTTCTTGTTACAAGTTAATTTTATATGTTTAACAATGAAAATTTTAATTTGTTTTAATAATGAATTAAATTTTAATTAATATTCAACTTACTGTCCTGTTATTTTAACTGCAATTATTAAACCAGCTGTACAATTGAATATTAAATATATGTAAAAACATGATAAATACCGCTTCTGAATTGATAAATTTTGAAAACATGTATTAAAGAAAATACAGTTATAATGCAATAACTTTTTTAATGCAAATGAATTTATCTTTAAAATAATAAAGTATATTAGTGAAGTTGATTAGTGATGTTATGCGCACCTTGTCATGTAAAATGTGTATTTTCTATTTACTTTCTGTATATATATCTTTCTAACTTACTTTACATGAAATAATTTTATTGACACAGTTACAGTTCATTCAAAAATTTAGAAAGCTTTGACTTGCTTTTATTATGTAAAATTTTTTTAATAAATTGACTTAAATTATCTTTTCCATGATCTTTTCTATAAAATTCATGAGAAATTGTAATAATTGCATTCTAGGATATCTTTTAATTAGTTTTACATTTCGTCACAGCTTGCATATTTTATGAAAACTTTTAAAAACGATTTTAAGTTAAATGATTTAAACTATTTTATTCGGGGTTATCTAAGATTTATCAGATGAATTATATAGGTATTACACTCCAGAATACATTTTGATTTGGATTTTTCTCTTTGTGAGAGCTTGTTACTTCAAGTAAGCGTTTTTAAATAAAACTGTTTAACTTTCTTATTTATGACAAAGTTTAACTAATTTTAAGATTTCTGTGAAAGGTTACATATATCGCTCCCCAGAATATCTTTTAATTTCATTTTTCTTCTTCTTTGAGCTTACATATCTCATGCAATAATGTTTTGAAATAAAGTTGTTAAATTATCTTATGCATACTCCTTTTTTTAAAAAAAAAGAGAGAAATAATACACATAAATTATCCAGAATACTCTTAAATTAGAATCTTATTGCTGCTTTCAAATGATTGATTTTATAGATATATAATAATATAATTGCTAAAGTTTTAAAACTCTGATTAGAATCTTTTAGAAGCATTATAAAGATAAAAATACTTTGCATTCAATTGAACCAGAATTTTATTACTGCCAAAAGATGAGTTTACTATATAGATAGTTTGAAACTACATCGTTTTTCCAGGTATGCTGTGGAGATTGTCAGACTTGCTTGGATGATTCACTCTAACCGTGCGGAGGTTTTGTAATTTAGTAGTTGTTGGGTACAACCCTTCCCTATGAAAGTAGTACTGCCATGGATGGGAGGAGCCAGACTCTCACTTCTTCGTGTACCTTCTAAAGTGGTGAGATCCAACTACCATGCCGTAAGCATAACGGCCTCATTTTGAGGTGTCTCCTCTAGGTGTGGGGGATGAGTAAAAATTGTAAGATATATAAATAAAAATTATTATATATCCTCGTATTGGATAATTTTTTTTGACATAAAAACGCAAGAACAGCGTTGGCTATGCAACGCTCACTATATAATTCAAATGTCTTTTTGGTCTTTAATTGCTTTTAAATGAAATTGAATTAATTCGATGTTCTTAATGATAAAGTTCCATATCGTTATTACACTAACGATACAGTAATGTGATTTAAGCATCAACGAATTAAACGAATTGTTAAAACTAGCTAAAAGTAAAATAAACACAATTGTAATTAAAGATTTATCTTTTGAAGTCGACTTTCACGAATCAATAGTCGTATATCCAAAGATAAGGAATTAAGAATTAAAAAAGTACACTTTTATACTTTTTAAAAAATTCTCTGTAATTTCACGGTGACTTGGTAATCCTGAATTGTCAGTGTTTATAAATAAGACAAAGGATTTAATTAGGAAAACTGTGGATTAGAATGGAAGAAAAATACATCTGATTTGAATAGCTAAACTATAGGGGAAATGCAGAAGTGCTGTGCATTTTATAAGCTGTAAAAGGTTCCAGCAACTTATTTTATCAACATACAAGGTAAACACTGTTTGAAAATAACACAAGAAAAATTAATTTTTGACACCTTAAATTTTTGGAAAGCATTGTATACCTCACTAATAAGGTTCGAAATGTTTTTCAGTGAACTCATATTGTAGAGTGATATCCAGTCTTCTTAAACATTATATTATTCAGAATTATTTTTAATACAAGCACGTTCAATACAATATAAAATGAAAGTTTCATAAATTCAACATTGGTAAATACTTATCCTAAAAATAAGTTTCGAAAAGTATTATGAAATGTGTCTGTTCCTTGCTATTTTTTGCAGCTGCAGCACAGAGGAAGAAAAAAAATTCACAGACAAATATTATTTTCAGGAATCTTATTTCGTTAACTACGATGGTTGATCGAAAAAAAGTTTACAAGCAGCAGTATTTGGAAAGTAGAAATTGTGGATGGAAATATTGTTAAACAGAGAGGAGACAAATGCCCCTAGCTGTCTTAAAACGGTTATTCAAGAAGATAGTGTTAAATAACATGAATGGAAAGAAGTGTAGAGAAGTGGCCTTGCATAAAGATGCGAGTCATGATACGATTTCTACGGGTCAAGAATGTATCTCCATTGGACATTCACAGACAAATCGTTGAAGTGTGCAGGGAGCGAAGCAATGAGTAGGCAACAAGTGACGAATTTTGTCTTTATTTTGAAGAGGGCAAAAAGATTGCTGTAAATGTTTAGGCGAGAAATCGTTAGTCACTCTCCAAACAACCTCGATTAGGCTCCCAATGGCAATTCCTTTTTCCTGGCATTGAAGGGACACTTATATGAAGAAGAGTCTTATCAAACGTTGATGTTCAAAAAGGTGTCGAAAATTAGACCAATAGCCAGGGACCTGATTTTTAGATTGATTTTCAAATTGGCATAGCGTTGAAATACATGCCTCAACAGGTTTGGTGATTTGGTTGAAAAGTGACCACTACATACACTGATGGAAAAAAAAACCAACACCTAGAAGAAATTATTGTACAGTAATGAAATTTTAGGAATACATTTGTCTAGGTAACATATTTAATTGATTAAAGTTTCATGATCACAGGTAGAGCCATTGGCGAGAAGAGGCATTTCGAATGTGAAATGTTGGTACATTAGTAACCGGTGTATCCGCCAGAGTTTTGAATGTAAGCATGCAAACGTGCAGGCATTGTGTCGTACAGGTGTCGGATATCAGTTTGTGGGATGGAGTTCCATGCCTGTTGTACTTGGGCGGTCAATGCAGGGACGGTTAATGCTGGTTGTCGATGACACTGGAGTTATCGTCCAATGATGTCCCATTCGCGCTTGATTGGGGAAAGATCTGTTGATCTAGCAGGCGAGCTAGATCTATGATAGGCTATGAGGGCGAGTGTTATCCTGTTGGAAAACACCCCCTTGAATGCTGTTCATGAATGGCAGCACAACAGGTTGTATCACTAGACTGACGTACAAATTTGCAGTCAGGGTGCGTTGGATAACCACGAGAGTGCTCCTGCTATCATACGAAATTGCTCCCCAAACCATAACTCCAGGAATAGGCCCTGTGTATCAAGGCCGCAGGTAAGTCACTAGCAGGCATTCACCTGGCCTCCTTCTAACCAACAAACGGCCATCACTGCAACCAAGGCGAAACCGGTTTTCATCAGAAAACACAACAGATCTCCACTCCGTCCTCCAATTGACACCACTCACGTCGCAAACGGCAGTGGTTAGGAGTCAGTGGAATGCACTGAACAGGGCGTCTGGCTCGGAGCTGTCCTTGAAGTAATCGATTTGTGACAGTTCATTGTGTCACTGTGGTGCCAACTGCAGCTCAAATTTCATCTTCAGACGTAGTACGATTAGCCACAGCCATACGCCGAATACGACGGTCTTCCCTCTCAGTAGTACCACGTGGCCACCCGGAATCTGGTCTTCTTGAGGCAGTACCTTCCCTTGACCACTGCCGCCAATACGCATGCACAGTGGATACATTCCTGCCAAGTCTTTCAGCAATATCGCGGAAACGAAACCCATCTTATCGTAGTCCTACAACACGACCTCGTTCAAACTGTGAGCTGTTGATAATGGCTTCTTCGTCTTCTCAGAGACATCCTTGAATAACATTAACCCACTACGTCAAATCTCAACTGTAAATAAAGATCAGGAACCTTACAGCGCTTATTTAAAGCAAACCTCATTTGCATGTTCATAGTGTCGCTACTAGCGCCACACTTACGCGCGTAGCTCGAAATTTGAATCGACGTCATCCTTCAGATGTATAAGCACGCCTACCAAATTTCGTTTATCTAGCACAGCTCCTTCCTAGTGTTGGGATTTTTTTTCCATCAGTGTATTCTCTTAATTGTTATTTGTATCCTGTGTGTATTTTTAATAAGGTATTTTTCTTTGCCTTATAAACTTTTTTTGCATCATTGAATGGTGACATAACAAACATTGATTGATAAATTCAGAAGAATGCCTTGCTTCCGTAAAAAATAAGGCCTAGAATTTTCTCTACAGAAATACAATTCTAGATTTCCATCGCATCAGATTTCTGCTTACTTCTTAACTGCAATTTATTGTTGACTGTTGATTAAAGAAGCCTTGTAACATTTCTAGAACACATAAAGATGATTCATGTATAAAGTCTTGTTTTTTTAAGGCTAAACAATTAAAAAAAATATTAAATTAAAAAATAAATCAGAATTAATGATGTTTCCATGTTTTGCCAAGTTTGAAAAAGGAATGGACTAAAATCTACTACAACTAAAACAAAATTTTGAAAACATGAGGTGTTTGATGATACATTAAATTTTCTTTGCAAACCAGGTCTAAAAGTATAAATACAACGCATAAATATCAGAGGTCATAAATCTTTTCTGTATGAAAACTGGTGAATAAGCTACGAATTTTGATCTTCAGAAGTGGATGTTATTAAATATTGAAATTCATCCTTGAAAATCTCCTTTCAAAAGATATTTGTATGCTTTCTTCAATCCAAAAAGCTACATATGCATTCATCATACTTTCCTGATATATTACCACAAAAGTACTGAAAGTGATTTATGGGTACCTTTATGGAATGGGCATAAAATACGGTTTTGAAATGTTCTTTTAAATTGAAATTATATTAAATAAATGTATCGGGCTAAGTAGCAAGTAGGCAGTTGCATAGTAAACATATATTATATATGATTCCATTTGCACTGGAACCAGAATCTTGGGCTTGAGATAGGGTCAATATGAAATCATATATTCTAGACATCGAAAAATTAAATAAAAATTTAAGGATAGACAAATTTAAAGAATTTTCTTTGAATTTTAAGGAATATAAATTTGGAAGCATTAAAATGAACAGCTGAAATCTGTGGGAAAATATCCTTCTAGAGTAATGATAACGTATAAAAGAGGAATCGCAAATTTGACGGAAAAACACATATACTATTTGTATTTAAATGTCATATTGTAATTATCTGCCTATAATGAAATTAGGACTTTGAACTGCTTAGGAATAAAATAATAAGCATTTATAAAATGGCCCATGAAGAGAAAGTATTTAAATCATCATATTGTGATCCTATAATAAAGATAAGGATATTTTTTATAGTTATCAAAATTCAAATATAATATCCTTATATATTCAGTGCATTCTCTTGAAATAACTATTATTGACAAATCTCAATAGTATGTATATCATATGTGTTAAAACCACTTTATTAGAATTGTGAATTTGGGAAGCAATAGTGATTAATATCTTTTGCGTACGATACATAAAAACTTTGAAAAAAAAAAAAGATAAAATTACCTTTAAAAGTTGAAGGAATTCAATAAAAATTATTATTAATGAAAATAATTCTTCTGCATTGAATATGTTTTTAATCAAATTAATTTTTTAGCAAAAGAATGTTGTTTCACATTCTTGAGCAATATTACTTGATTTTATTCTTTCAAGAAAGTGATTATGATTACAATCCAAAGTAATTAAAATACTTTCATAAATATTTTTTTCCCCGGTTTTGTTTCTCGTCAGACATTGATAATGAATGTCTGAGGAATTATTGATTTATAATACCATGCCAAAGTAGGGAAATTCTCATTTGTAATTGACTTATTTGGTCTAAAATATCTAATAAATATTTTAAAGGAATAGAAAAGCAAAATGACTAGATAGATTTCAAGATATAGTATTTTATATAATACTAGCTGGTACCTTGCGGGTTGCTGCGGGCAAAAAAAATATTAAGTGCAATCAATCAGTAATTTTGCAATGTTTTATAGAAGTAGGATGAACGTTACGACAGCATATAAAATATGAACAAACAACTATTTATTTTTTAATATAAGATTTGTGTATTCTTTTAGAATTGTAATATTTGGTAATCTTTCAGAATGATAATGAAAAAAACTATTTATTGTATCTCTATTGAAACTATTTGTTGTTCGTTTAATATTCGTTGATAATTCTCAAATTTAAATTTAGAAAATGTGATTATAATATTTTCTTTCAAAATTCATTAAACATAGAAAATATATTTATACCATAAAATCATTAATATAAGATAAGTTTTTGAAAAATTAAGATACTGCAAAATTATTTCCTAGTATAATATTTTTAGAATTTACTACCAAAAGCGCTAACATTTATTTAAAATTTAAAACCCCCAGAATTGGCCTCCCTAAAACTTTCTTGTGTAATCTGTAATAAAATAGTTACCTCTGACAATGATTTACATGGCATTTTTGTTCAATAGCTATTCAATATTAACCTTTAACTTGCATTTAGTATTTCTTCTGAATTTATTGTGTCTCCTCAGCGAACTATTTGGAGATTTATCATTTGTAAATAAATGCGGTTGAGATTTGAATTTTTGTTTTTTATTTTAGATAATTTGACTTTGCCTATAACTATCTCGTAGATGTAAGCAATAAGCTAAATTTCATCGCAACCTGCTGAACGGTTTAGGAAAGCATAAGAGACACACAGGCAAACACTCAGATAATTATATTAATAAGCATCATTTTTTTACCGTTTATTCCATTGGAAGCCAAGTTGACAGTCCACAGAAATTCATTTGAGGATGAAAATATTTTTAATATCTATATATTTTTCGTATAACTAAAACATTTATATAATTTTAATCGCTGCTTGCATACATAAATTTTCAAAATTTATACATTGAAATGTTTACTATATTTTTAGAGGATGATTCGTAAACATATGAATATTACAAATAGAATTTACAGCATTCCTTATTTATTATGTTTTACCTAATCTTCGCTTCAAGCAATAACAATAATTTGAAATCAGTTCTTTTAAAAAATATTTTGAAAAAATTGAGCATTTAAGAAATAATTTAAATGAAAGACGAGAAAAAATACATAAAATTATCAGCAAAATATGTATTTTGATTCGGTTGATTATTTCTTCCTGTTTTTTTAAATAATTCGATGGATACTTGTAATGAAGACAAAAACAATATAAGAAACCTTATTTAATGATGATTAATTTATATTTATGACTTTTATCCTGGCTCTTTTAATGATTGAAAATTTGACCCTTGAAGCAGCCACATCTCAAAAGAGAAAAAGGTGATTTCTGAGATTATGATCAAGAGATTGGTCATTCCGATCTCTTTATAACTTGATTCTTAAAATATTTTCTGACAAGGCTACTCGATTACAGTGATAATTTTCACCCATTTGGGTTATTTTATCACCAATCGCTGCTGCTTATGCTTTGGTAAATGAATAGAGAATCCTCTTCAAATTTTTAAGAATTATTTCAAAGAACCTGTGGAGGTCAAAATAATCTTCGATATTGATTCCATTCCATATAATGATTTCATTTCCGTTTCAATGTTTTCAAAGGAAATAACTGGCGGATTGTTTTCTACATATCAGCGCTTTGGTTGTAATATAAACTCCTATGTGAAGATTAAGTATTTATTGTTGTCTTTGAACGGACTGTTATTCAAGCCGCTACTTCCAAGATGAGACTACACAAATGATCTTGCAAACAATATTTTAACATTAAGATTTCTTCATACCTTAGTAATTTTTATTATCATTTCAACTCTCATGAAATTATCTGTAAAGAGCCGAAGCGCTGCAATAATTTTTCTCCCTCGAAGTGAAGATGAAAATCTTCTGGCATGGTGGTTTGTTCTCGCTACCGTGATGGTATACGAAAAGGGAAGAGGGGAGTACCTACTATTTATAGTGGGATGTACTTCTTAAGGAAAGTATTGTAACATGACGTGTGATGGTACCTAGGACTCAACCACAATAGACCACACACTGTCAGGTCAAACGGTTTCTTTTTATCCGTATGTCATCGAGTGAGCCGGAGAGTTAGTGATAGGAATAACGCTTCTTGAAGCAGTGTCTTGTATCAGATTTATATCTTTAAAGTGTTCCTGAATTTTCCGTCAAACGGAACAAATGAATCAGATAAAATATTTCTGTGTTTTATTATCTAGAACTGGCACATTGCGATATATTATCAACATTTTAACTATCTCACATATGTTTTTAAAAAAATATTGACCTGTCTAATGGAGAAACTACCAGTACTATTAAAAACAGAAATGTGCCACCATATACTTTCTTCCTATTTCAAATCTGAAACTTTTCTTTTTTCCCCATTATAATGCTAGTTGTTTAACATTCATCAGAGAAGGAAAATTAAGCTAACTTAATATTTCATGAAACGATGAAACTGGTTTGAAATTCAGAAGAATACAATATATTGTTAGAAATTATATAAAATGTTATTTAAAAATGTCAAAAATGTGAAAATTTAGCATGATTACTGAATTAATATCACTAAAATACATTTTCTTATATTTTGAATAACTGTAAATTTCTTTTCTGTGATATAATATTTTCGGAATTTTTTGCAGAAAAGCAACCCAGCATAGTTTTTAATTAATTGATTTAAAGAAAAATTTTCTTTCGAAGTGCATATTCTGATCTTCAATATATATTTGAACCAAGTTCGATACCTATACATTATTCGAACTGACTTATAAAAAGACAACAAATACAGGCAGACACAATCATCTTTATTGTTCCTAGAGATTACAAAATATCCTTCATATTAACACTTTTCTCTTTATTTGTGAAGCATTAAAATAAAGTAATTCGTAAACTAGGAAGCAGTAAATATTAAAAAATATATAATAAATATTTTCAATCACTTTTATTCATTTCTGTTTGTGAAATTCCCTGATATCCCATAGCGGAAGGTTGATCTAAAAAGATTAAAAAATAACCTCTTATTTAAACCATTATTGCTTTTTTCGCTTCCCCCTCCAATAAAAAAGGTTGTTTGATTTTTCTTCTAAAAATTTTGAAAAAATAATAATTAAGAATAAAATAGACCAAGATGACGGGGTAGATATTAAGCTTAATTATTACTTTTATGTGTACTTTTAAACATCGTTTGCAGAATTTTCCAAATCTTATACAGATATCTATACTTATAATAAAGCTCAATCTGTATGCTTGTTGTTGCTCTTCAAATCATACCATTTGGTTTATAGCTTAAAATTTTGGCATGTGTGTTCTTTGGAGTCATGGAATGCGTATTCTAGAGTGATATTATTGAATTTTCAATTAGAATTTTAATTAATTCAAAATTAAATGAAATTTCAGTGCTTTCCAACTGACGAAAATATTGCAACAGAAAACGGAATTTTTTATTTTTAGAATTTACAAAAATAATTATATTTTTCACTTTATTTTGTACAAAAAAAATAAAATTTAAGATGCACGTGCAAGTAAGTTCACGTAAATCTGAAAAACTTAACTTTTATCGACGTGCTGCCCTCATATTGACAAAAACAAAAATAAAAAAGGTTAAAAAACATTCCAAATTAAATACATAAAAATGGAATGTTTTTTGCATGCAAATGAATGAAAATAAATAAATATGAAATATGATATTTTGTTAAATGTAAATGCAACGATACATTTTCTGTGAGCTTCCACAATAGCTTTATTAATAATTCAATTAAACAGTTTTATTTAAAACAAATGTGGTTTGAAATGTACAGGATATCTACTCTAACTGAAATCTAACAGCTAATTTGCAAACGCTTAGTAACAGATATAATCTGGTCACAAATGATCTAATTTAAATAATTATTGTTAATATAATTTGAGTCAATAAATGCTGATGAATTAAGAATTATAATTTTTGACATATATCCTGTACCCTGTGACTCATATTTAATAAAATATTCTAAGACACTAATATTTTAAATAAAAAGAGCTGCTCTCCAACTAACTAAATCTGCTACTAAATATGACCAAAAATTACTATTCTATGAAAACGGGTGATTCACTTCATTGACTGTCTCAAAGAGCCAATAATATCCCTGATTTCTTCAAGAGTTATTGGCTTATATTATAAAATTTTTGATTGCTTTAAAATTGGAATTTTCAAAAAATAATAAATCGGTCAGTTTTAAAAGCAAAAATAGAAATTTTTATTTATTTATTTAAAAGTTGGTGAGTCAAGCATATTGTGCAGAATATAATTCCGTAGTGTCAAGTTTAAAATTTAAACTTCAAAATTTTTTGAAATATATTTATAAACTATTTTTTTAATTACATTTATATGAAATATATTTTATAAATATATTTATAAAAATAAAGCATTATTACTGACAAAGTTTATATACTCTGAAATAAGAACAGAATTTGGCATTGAATTTCGTAAAATTTTTTTGTCGAATAATTATTTGAAATATAATAAATTATGCTAATTATTCTGTGGTACACATAAGACTTATGAACGGTTCTACTTTTACTTCTGATATTTTTGAAAACATGCTGAAAGCCTTGAAATTTGTCTTTATATTAATTGTAGTTTCATTATCTCCACTTTAAAATTCAATTTTAGGGAACTAATAAAAAATTATAGAGATAGATTAGTAATACAATGAACAGAACAGCTTAAGGTCTACATGATTGTATATGTGAATAATATGACCGTCAAAATTTGAAGTTTAAAAATATTCTGCTGAAAAACCTATTATGATAACAAGTTACATAAAATATTAATTGAGCATTAATATTGGCGAACCGGCTGGTTACCATACGCACATAATCATAAATATATCTTCTCTTTGCAATCTCAAGTTGTCAGGTGAACAACTGCACTAGGGAAAGAAAAATAGTGGTCTATTTGTGCAACCCACAACTTGAGACATTACTCAATTCATAATCTATTATAATTAATGCAATTTAATAATTATTCCGAAAACATATCACATTCTTTTACTTTTTAAATTTTATTATGATTTCATTTTTGTTAATTTCAATGCTTTCTGTTTATTGTAAAATAAAAGTTCTAAAGGAGATCCCAATTTCTTCTTGTAACTGATTTGGAGAAATTGTGTACAAGCCTTCGGGTAAATGAATAATTATTTAACGATGACTAAAAACTATCTTCACATAAAAGTGAACTTTCAAATACATTTACTAGTCTTTATGTAAAATTTGGAATCTATTATAATTAAAGTGTTGTTATTTTTACTGATATTTAGTTGGTACGACAATATCAAACCATCTCTATAAATCCAAAACCTCCCAGAAAATCTAAAAACAATAGATATTTAGAAAATACTTTGTCAATTGAAAGCTGATGCAAATTAAAATATGCTCAGGCGAAGCCTGGGCAGACTTACCTTGCCGCTAGTCTTAAAAACTTTATGTTCCTGCTTAAAGGACAGAGACCTCAAATGCCTACAGACAAAACTAGAGTGACCAGTCAGCATACATACATATTCTCCTTTTGAAAAGAAGAGCACCAGCAGGGCTCTTTCTAGAATACCGATGGTGATCGAGGGAGAGTTTCAACAAGCCCCTATTCAATTTCTTTTGTTCGGAGAAACCCTCACTGAAGGTATAGCGTTTATCTGGATGAGGAGCATCAAGAACAGCAACCCTTACTAGACTATCAGCCATCTCATTTCCAGAAATACCAATGTGTGATAGGATCCATTGAAATTGGAAAAAAAGATTGACAACCCAGCTCTGCCACCAGCTTCCTTCCAATTTGCAGAAGAGTTGAGTTGAGGAGCGGCTGCTAATGAGTGTCGATATTTGTTGTAAAATTATGGTCAAATTAATTGTAAAATGTCTTACTCCGAACGCTTCAGGCCCATACTTTTAACTTTTGAGGGGAATAGAAATTATATGTTTTATTAATCATGTCAATTAAGCTTTTTATTCATTCGTTGCATATCCATAAGAGGTATGTTGTGTTCTGAGACATAGATATCAATTGAGTCAAATTTATGTCGGAACAAAAATTCATGTGGATATGCCAAAAATCTAATACTATAATACGAGGAATAGTTGCCAAGTCGAAAATCGCCCCAGAATTAATAAACTCCTGTAAACTTGGGGGTCTGGGGTTTTTGGCCACGAGGAATCGATTGGCGCCGGTTTTGAAGTGCTACGGTCGAGCAGTTCGGAGTTACAGATAGGATATTTTCAAACTTTATTAGTTCGCCATAATGGCTACTTAAATTTTCAAGCGGTAACGTGCTGCCATCTATAGCCAATATGGCGAACTAATAAAGTTTTATGCTTATGCTGTTGTAGGTTTATAATATGTTTCTTATGTATGTATATATGTTTGGTTTTTCTAAATAAATTTGTCAAAAATATTGAACTTCAACACACTTCAATCTTTACCTTTACTTTACCTTTGTATAGAATAGTTCCCTTTCCAAACTCTAACTTTGTTTAGAATAGTTTACAATGGTGCACTTTAACCGGTTATCTTTTCACCAATGGTTTCACAAATTTTCTTATGGCATGTATTGTTTTGATAAATCACAATTGAAAATTTAAATCTTCGAGTTTGCTTTGATATCTGTTTTCTCAGAGCGGAGCTCGGTCACCCGCCGGTTAATTAAAATATTGAGGATATGCTAAAAAAAGACAAATGAAGTTTTTGGTGCAGTAAAAATAGTAATATTA
This sequence comes from Argiope trifasciata, assembly GCA_026543055.1. NCBI lineage: Eukaryota > Metazoa > Arthropoda > Arachnida > Araneae > Araneidae > Argiope > Argiope trifasciata. The sequence continues at coordinate 492,834 of JAPMOQ010036534.1, read as the reverse complement.
CTAAAAATTATAAATTGACGGAAATTGATAGTGTAAAATTATTTTTTTAAAAAAGGGGTAAATGTATTTGAAGGATTTATTTTTATTTGAAGATCTTTTTCCATCATATTTTTAAATAATTATTCACTTCTCCGGGACCTTATGCCCAATATCTCTCAATCGGTTATAAGTAGGAGCTGGGATCTTCTTTAGAACCTTTTTTATTATAAATAGAAAGCATTGAAATTCTTTCTATTTATAATTTTTTTTGAAAATTCAAATATTTTTTTAAATAGCGGGAAAAAGAATTCAGACAAGGAAAGCATACTCTTGTAGATTTAATATGAAAAAATAAAAATATATAATAAATAAAAATAATATCTTCTGAATATCATTATAAATAATGCAGATGCAGTCATCATGAGTATTTGAGAGGTATCGAGTTTACTACTGAAATAGAGATCAGTGTCTATGTCATTTGCAATTACAATAGAAACAATACTTTTAACCAAGTAATTGACTTTTACATATCATCAAATTGCATCAATATATCACTTACATTGAAAAGGAAATTTATTTACTGTTTAATTTTTTTGTGAGAAGATCATAATTATATCGATTAATTGGTTAATTGCATAATTCATTCATTATAAATTTATAATTTAGCTATTATTCTTAAATAATTAATTTTATCACGTTTATCTAATAAGTGTACGTGGTATAATTTAATATTTTAATTCATTATAAATAATAAAAGTGTTCATTATCAGAAAATATTTTTGAGGATGCAAATTCTCTAACCATTTTTTCGCCAAACTGTATACATTTGTCAAAGGAAAAAAGTGTTTTTATTTCATAATTTGTGCCCATTTATATTCTTAAAAAATAAACGTAAAATATTTTGTTGCATGCGAAATGCAATGGTATTAGTGTATTCAAGTTTATACAGAGCTACGTTTTTGTTCATTTCCATTTCTTAAATATACATGGAAATTAATATAAACTTCAAGACTTGTATTTTACATTTCAATATAATTTTATGCTCACTAATCGGTTATCCCATCAAGAAAATTGAGTATTCAGATTCAAAATCTGTCATCTGTTCATAAATATTTAAATTTTTCCATTTCTTATACTTGAAAGAAATGCTGGGGAAGAAAAAGGAATTTAAAAAATGACTTATACATGCGGAAATTTCTGAATTTAGGAAAAAGAGATTATGAATGGTAACTCAGTGTTTTACTGAAAAAAATATGTCGCTTGTTTAGTTTTTACTTTATAAATATTTAAATCATGTGATGTTTGAGGTTTAAAAAATCATTTCTTGACAAGAACGTCTGTGACCATCTCTCTATATTCTAGTTTTCTTAAATTTAACTGAATAATTTGATGAAAAATCATTTACAAAAACAAAGAATATTCTAATAATTTATATACAATACAATTTCATTTATTTTAATTTGTTTTCCAGCGATGAAATAAATTTGTTCTGTGTTACCTAACATGCATCGTTTATAAATCTTAACCCTTTTTTTCATAGAAATTTCAACCGAATGAAAGTAATCTGAGAAATGGAAATACTTTAAATGGATTGTTTTATATTACTAATTTTATGGGAGAAAAGATTCCTTGAACAAAAAGAAAATATTCAGTTGTTTATTCAAACTATTTACCCACTGTCGAAAATAAGTAATTTTATAAGATTTTCTTTAATATATATATAAATACATCTGTGTGTGCTCAAAATCTGTTTGTTAGCTCGTAAAGAGGGAATTCACATTTTAAGATTTCTGCATAGTGACCATGTAATTAATGTCGTGCAATTACTGGAAATCTGTAGAAATTTATACACAGAATTTCATGTAGCCACAAAAACAGTTATAAATAGTTAAATATATGACCCATTGCATTGTCATATATTGTCTGCTCTTTAATATGTGACACACTGCATTGTCGAAAGAAGAAATATGGCTCTAATAACTGAAAGAATCAAATAAATCAATATGATAGTTACGGTATGAATAAATACATTTGTAAAATTGTAAAGGTATCAAAGAAAAAAAATCCGCCTAAAATGTAATAATAGCCACCAGTTTTTTTTATAAATAACAATATATTTTTTCCGATAGTATGAATCGGTTTTACTGAAGTTCAGAAGTTCTTCGATTTTTTTTCGAACGCGTAAAATGTTGGATCTCTCAGATTTTCAAAGAGGCCAGATTATAGAAGTCTGACTAACTGAAGCAGGTGGGACAGAAACATGCACACTTTTAGCTCTTTCTAGAAGTTTTTTTTATCTAAAGGCATGGTAGTATGCATACAGCGCGACAAGACAAGCTCGGCAAAGCAAAATAAAAGAGACCCGGGATGAGACCGACGGTTATCGAAGCACATTGTAATGTTTAAAGAGAATAACTGCAGTAAAAGTGATTACAGAGCTCTATACTCAGCCAGATCCTCCAATGTCAATGATTACAGTTATAAGGCGTCCTCATAAACAGAACATTTATGGCTGAGCAACAAGTTACTTGACAGCGATGTTAAGGGTAAAAGTCGTTTAGAGTGGTGCAAGATCTGACTGATTGATAAGTGTAAGGAAGTAATATATTCTAACAAATCGTGTTTCACAATTTTACTCCACAACTGGACGAATGCACGTTTGGCGGACACCTGAAAAAGTGTATGATCGTCATTGTCTAGTTCCAAATGCCCAGCGTATAGTAGATTTGTCCTGATGTGTGGAGCCATATCATACACTATATTCGTAACCCTAAAAAGATGAATCACTGAAGTGAAGAATAGAGAAATTTTAGCTGAGCTGCTTCATTCTAAGAAGTAAAGTTTGTTTCCCGCTAGCAATGGAATTTTCCAGGATGGTCATTATAATGTACCTGCCCATGCAACGAAACTTGAAAAATTATAGTTTGATGAACACGAGGATGAAATTAAACACCTGCCTTCTCACACAGTTAACCGATCTCAATATAATTGGACCATTATGGTCTATTTTAGAGCGTTCAATATGGAATCAATATCCCGCAGTGCATCTCTTCCAGAAGTTTCACAATATCTCCTGGAAAAATGTCGTAATATCCCTCTAATCACTATTCAACATTTGAATGAATTAATTCCTAGGAGAATACCATCTGTATTACCTGCCAAAGGCGTTCCTACACACTAATAAATGATTCTTTATACATCCAAGGTGTTTCCATTATTTTGATAACCACTTGTAAATTATTAATCAATATTTTTCTCCAAAAAAATATTCATAGCCTTTTTCTGTAATAGAAAAAATATAAGGAGCTTTGTAAAATAATTTTTAATGACAAATACTTTTCCCATTATATATATATTTATTAAATAGAAGAAAATTCAAATTCTGAAAGTAAATTCAAAAGAAACATAAACAATTATGTTTCAAGGCAAATTAATATTAATTCAACATTGTATTCTAAATTTTGTAATCATATAGGAAGATAATACCTACAAAGAATTGCATTGAGCTTTAAAATCATTGAAATTTCATGGCTTTTTTTTCTCGAAACAAGAAATTTGGATTTCAGTGGATAGAGATCTATTTAAACGACAAGTATGAATGCATCTTCCAAAATTACGCAGATGAAAATGATCATAAAAGTTTACAATGCATTTAAAAATTTTTTCGACTTGTCCTTTAAACATGAAATAAGTGTCTAGATGAATTTAATCTTTGATAGGTTTATTTCTGTTTCTTTAATCATTTTCAAAGATGAAGAGAACAATTTAAATAAAATTCTTGGAATTTGACGAGCAATTTATAAGTAAAATGAAAAAGCAAACTAAAACTAATTAACGAATATTAAAATTAAATTGATAGAACTTTTCTTGATTATAATTAAATTTTAACAATGAATATATTCATTCAGTTTTAACAACTTACATGTATTTTAACATCAAGTAATTTTTAATGTGTGCTGCCTGAAGCAATGATTTCATAAATCCTTTTACGATTGGAAATGAAGAAAAAGATTCTCTCTGTTACTTTTCTAGCAACTGATATGCAATTCATATGGTAATTAGTTTTTAAATAATATTATTTTTTGGGGTATTATATTTAACTGATACATTCGAGCTATTGATTCGAGGCAGTGACTTAAGGAAATTTAGTTTTCTGCTATTAAAAATTTCTTGCTTTAATAAATTCAAAAAAAGGAAACTTTGGATTTTTAATTGCTTCATTTAATAATTTTTTTAAAAAATTTTAGAAACTTTCTGAGTGTAGGTTCTTACAAGAATGAATTCTTTTAAAATGAAAGCCCCGCTTGTAAGAGTGGAATTTTATAGCTGAATCTTAATTTTGCGCACTGCTGTTGGTATTTTATACATTATTATTATTTTATTATTTGTGTGCGTTGGTTTTAATAAACTTAAATGGCTATTTTTGCATATTAATTAAAGCCCTTGTTAGAATTTAAAAAAAAGATAATTATTAACAATTTAATGAACGCTTGTACTGAAGGTAGATAGATACATGAATTGATAATTTTGACACGTATCTTATTTTACGTAAAAGACTGTTTAATATACAAGTAATAGTTTCCTTGATATATTTTTTCTCTTCTTCTATTATAAATATACAGACCAAAAAGGAGTGCAAGATTTTTTAAGCATTTTTTCTAAAAAATATTAAAAATTATTGTTTTCAAATTATTATACAAGTTTAACATTTAATAAAACTGGAAAAATTGACGCATGTATTATTAAAATAACAGATTTGTAGATATAAAAGATTAATGTCATTATAAAAAACTGTTTGATTTATATACTTTAGAAAAATAAAAAAAAACATGAAAAACATGTTAAAAATATGGAATCATTTGTAGTTAGTATATTATGATTTTAAATTAAGTTTCTTTCCACATGAATAGAACATTTGAAGTTATAACATTTTTAGATGATTTTAAACCATTTCGAGAGTTATTTTGCAAAAGAACCACCAACAAATACATTTTTGTCTCTAAAGGCAACTATTTTTTATTCTAAAATTATAGAATAAGATTTTATTTTCTGCCACATAAAAGTAGAATCATTTTGATAAAATTGTCAGTTCATCAGAAAATATCCTTCTAAATATCAATAAAAGAATAAGAGTTTGTATAAAAAACTTAGAACATGTATTTTTATATCATATTATTAATGAAAACAAATTTTAATTTCAGTTAGAGGGTTCGTTTTCAATTAAAAGTATATATTAACTACTATTGTTTTATAAATTAGCCAATGGGTCGCTTTCAGAAATGGCATTCAGTATTTTTTTATTTTTTAAAGTTATGGTTTATTAATTTAAAGATCTAAATAAAAAAACACTTAACTACTGCCTTATTTGAAAATTACCATGAATTCTAGAAATACTTTCGTATTTCTATTTATATTGTAGATGAAAGTACTTAATAAGAAAAAAATGAATTTTTGAGCAAATGAAAGTGAATATTATTGACGATATTGCTTTAATGTTCATAATGATTTATTCGTCTCAATTTAGGCTATTTTCTTCTTTTATAAATACAGTGATCCATTTAAAATATTTCTTACCTTATAGGGTATTCAAAATAACTATTCATAGATTCAAGTTGAAGACATACAAGCTTATCAAACAAACTCCAGTAAATTTGATTTTTCTAGAAGACAGCTAAAATTCAATGTAACGGCAATATCTTTCCGGTATTCGGACGGAATTTTTTTTAACCCATTTATGCAAAAGGTTAAAAAAATTGGATATTTTCGCATGACATTTCTATATGTTAGGTTAAAAAAATATAATAAAAATAACTTTCATTTGAGAGGTGTTCCAAAAATGGTACATTAGGCATAAATGGGTTAATCAGCATATATATTTATGTTTGAAATCAGAAATATAGAACTATACACCGCAAATGCACTGTAAAATTTATTTATTAAAACATTCCTACTGTTTCCACGAATATTTATAGAATTTATTTACGATTTCAATATAATGTATTAATAATATATTGTAATACATTTCATCTGGGCGTATACTTTAGTTAAAATTTTTGCATTTTGCTACTAAAACACTTTGTAAAGATAATGAATTCTTATTTTTTTAAAATGTATCTACTCCAAACGGCGTGTTATATTTACAAAAATGTATGAAAATAAAAACACTGTTGAATTTACAAATACATCAATGTTTCCAGAAGCGAGAAATTCAATACATAAGAAGAAACAATGGGGGATATTTCAAATTAATATCTGCTATTTATGCAATGGTATCAACAGCTTAATATAAGGTTTTAATAATACATTGTGAAAATTCCATTATTTAGTTGAAATCTCTACACTTTTCAAACAATTTAAATTTTCAAATAATGGATATATATATATAACCAAAATACTTTCTTTTTCTATAAACTTCTGGTTGATTCCTAGAATGTTTTCTTAACGGCCTATGTAAATTGTAATCTGAATATATTTTTATATGGTTGAAGTTCACAAACAGTTCCCCCAATAATTCCAGAAATATTCCGAGAAATGTTAAATTCTTAATTATCATAATGCCTTTGACTATAGAGCATTTCGTATTGCTTTTAACGAAGTGAATGCTGTAAAACTAACTGTTACAGAACTCTAGCCGTGAATGCGGAATTTATGTACCTCAACGAAATACCAACATTATGGAAATGTTGAAATGTAAGCGAATATCATTCAATCCCTCTTTCTATTTCTCATTTCATATCTTCAACGTCTGATATTAATAAGTAAATATCATTTTGATTAAATGAAATTTGATGTATTTAATTCAGTTTAAATTTTGTTTGCATAATGTAATGTTTATGCAGATCCCATCAAAGTATTTTTAAACTTCAGATTGTTACAGACACTAAAAACGTACTATTTGAACACGTTTGTTCTTCGTGTTTGTGTTGTGCGCGTGAAACTTTCTAATGGAATCAAATATCATGATATCTTAGAGATAAATAAAAAGTATGTGTATCGGTAAACCATTCCAAATTGCTCTCTGTCTTTTATGATGATATGTTTTTATTTTCTGATTCCTTCTGTAAATTATCCAGAAAATAAGCAAAATTTACTCTTTTACTTTTATCAGTACAAGATAATAATGCACTTACAATTTGTTGTCAAATTAAATCAATTTATATTATCAAATTAAATCAATGAAACCAATTATTGAAATTCTCTAAAACTCTGTTTTAGAAAATATTAAAATTCAGAAAGAAACTGAAAGTAACTGATTTAGTTATATTAAAAAATGTTTCATAAAACATAGCTTAATATTGTGAAAGAATGATTTGTAAGTTATTACCTGGAGTTATCCAGAAAACTCTTAAATAGCAGTAAGTTAGTTGTATTCGAAGTGTTCCATTCATATCTTCCAAAACGTCTCTTTATTAAATTAGTTACAGGTAAAATGGATAATCCTGTTAGATAAAGCAAGCGCAAACAGTTTTCCATTATTATTAGCTAGAAGAATAAAATAAAATATTCTTATCACATATATGATATAATGAATTTTTATAATATTGAGCATTATAAAAAAGTGAGACTCCTATATTGCATGTAGATGAGAGTACTTTTTGTGACAGATAATTCCTTAAATGATAAGAAATTTTGAAAATTTAAAACAGTAAAGCTTATAAGTGGGTATCGTGTCATTGATCTTAGAGCTTGACAACTAATTTAGCGACCATTTGGCGTTAAAATGGTTAATGCTGGAAGCATTGAGAATTTTCTGGATCTATATAATAGGAACTGAAAAACGACCTGAGTGGCCAAGAAGATTATTAGCCAGCCTGAGTGACGAAAGGAAAAGGAGAAAAAGCTGGAGGAACTCTGGGGTAAGATGAATTCTATTCAACACTGCCAGGACTCAAACTGTTTTTACAGAAAGACTCCCCCGCCAAACTAATGATAATAATAATTTTGTCTCCCCTACTAAAAGAAAAATTTCTAAAATTAGACCTGAATCTCCCAACCAATAACAAATATTAGCAATAAATTTCAGGCATTAAACCATCTAACTGCTGATAACAGCCCATCGGAAATAGAAAATAAAATCCTTCAATAATGTTGAAATATTCCAAAGAATTTAATGAAATTCTATCCATCATCACTAAAGTATGGGGCAAAACTACAAGCAAACTTAACCAGGGATTTATCAAAATCCTGGATCCCAATCAATAGAGCAGCAACAAAACATACAAAAATGCTGCAAATAACAAGGGTATGATTCCTATATTATTACCTGAAATAACAAAAGACCCCTGAAAGTTGTACTTAAAGGTCTCCCCCACGAATTCGAAACAGGATCAATAAAATTTAGCTTAAAACAATTAGGATTCTCCGTCTTCAGAGTTATTCAACTCACTCAATTCCAAAGCAAAAGACCTCTCCCATTCTATTTAGTAGAGTTACTTAGAAACGACAAGGCTGAAGATATTTCTAACTAGACCCTTTGGAGTACCTTACTGTAATTGCAGAACCTTACAGGGGTAGAAACATGCCAACACAATGCTACAGATGCAATTACTTTCATCATAAATCTAGTAATTGCAGAATTAAAGCAAGATGTTTGAAATGTGGTGATGGACATGAAACTAATCAATACCAAATTAGAAACACAATAGAGGAACCCGTTTGCTTTAACTGTAATGAAAAAGAGCACATCGCGTCTTACAGAGGCTGTAAAGAGTTTCCTAAACTACAGAGTTCCAGGACAAATAGAATTAATTATTTTAACAAAAACCAATCAATTATTCGGCCTGATAAAACATTTGCAGGACTTTTTTCTAACAAAAAGCAGCCAGAGATGGAGCCACATGAACAAACTCAAGCCACAAGCCAAGAGGAGATGGCGCCATGTAAGCCCAGTACTCAGAAGCCAACAAATGCGAATACAGTTCTTATCAACGATTTTCTTGAATTCATGGAGGCTATGCGAGAACTCAAAAAGCTCATAAACGAATGCCCCAAGCTCTTTCGCAGTACTCAGAGAACTAAAACATGTTTCTGACCCCATGATCAAAGTTCAAATGGTAGTAGATGCATGAATTTTCCCTGTTCAACCTAACAACTGATAAAAATTCCCTTGCAATAGTCCTAAATTAGTCTACTGGAATGTAAATGGCATTAATAATAAAACAATTGATCTACGTAATTTTGTAAGTAAGTATAACTCCGACATAATTATAATTCTGGAGACCCACCTTAGACCACAAAGAAGAATTTTCCTGGCAAACTATCACTCCTACTATAGTTATAGATTAAATCAGATAGGCGGCGGAACGGCCATCTTTATCAAGAGCGGCATACCTTACAGTGAGATCCTCAATACATCATGTAGAAGCTTGCTCGCTGAAACTTAACATTAAAAATCAGGAGCCGATAACCTTAATCTCAATTTATGTTCCCCCCCTGTTTCAACTCCTCCAACTTCATTTTTGACATAAAAAAACCTTATGTAAATAGGCTCTAACCAATTTTTTGCGTCGACTTTAATGCAAACCACGTCAGCTGGGATGTAAATACGACTGCCCAAAAGGTAATTCCCTAAAGCCATTCGCCCTTCAGGCCTGACTAAGAATTATTGCCACCTCCACTTCTACTATATTTGGACCAGAATCAGAAAATATCATTGAACTAACTTTAACCAAAAACTTCCTGTTCCCTTATGAAATTCTTTCCCTACTAGAACTTAGCTCTGACCAATGACCCGCTACTACTTAATTTCTTCTTTAAATACTTCCTACCAAATAATTCAAATAAACTTAAAACCAACTGGAAAAATTTTCATTATAATCTTAGTCAGACGGTAATCCCAAATATAGACGAATTAACTGACCCCAATGAAGTAGATAATTTTACTAAATTATTTTAATCATATGTTATTAATGCAAAAAACCTAGCTTCTTCCCCTGTCACAAATAGTCAAAATTTTATTGACCCTAATATAAGAGACCTAATAAGGGACAGGAACTTCGCCAGGACAAGTTTTCAAACCATTAGAGACCCAGTTTTCATGAGACTAACGAATAGACTCAATAAAGATATAGTAAAACTTAACAACAAAGTGCAAGCTAATGAATTTGTAAATAAACTAATCAATGTTAACTATGAGGACGGAATTATATGGGAACATGTAAACACCTTTAAAAGTAAAAACCATAAAATTCCTGCTCTTAAAGACTCGGCTAGTATTGCATTAAATGATCAGGAAAAAATAAACTGCCTGGCCAAAAGCCTTGAGAAACAATTCCTGTTAAACAACGTTAGAGATCTGGACACAGAAAAATTGTAAATAATGCAGTCAAAAGCTTTCATGATTTCCTACCTTCCAAATTTAATGAAATTCCCCCTCCTTCGCTTAAGGAACTCAATGAAATTATCAACAAGCTAAATACTAAAAAGTGACCCGTCTAGACGCCATCAATAATAAAATGTTAAAATTCCTACCTGAAAACTTTAAAAAATTGCTCATTAATATTATTCACAGTAGCCTAATTATCGGATATTTCCCCTCAGTATGGAAAATAGCTGCAGTAATTCCGATAAACAAACCAAGCAAAGACTCTAATGACCCATATCCCTACTCCCTTCTATTAGCAAAATAGCCAAACAAATTATACTCAATCTTTTCAATTCCTACCTAGATAAAAAAATAATATCCTCGCTTCTGATGAATTCGGATTCTGCAAAAACATCTCCACTAACCACCAACTCCTAAGAACCGTAGAGTACGTCAAACAAGTATTCGAACCCCCCCCCCCCCCCACACAACTGCAGCTGTTTTTCTAGATATCCAGAAAGCTTTTGACAGAGTTTAGCAGGATGGCCTTATTTACAAACTTACTAATTACAGCATTTCCCCACACCTAATCAAAATTATAAATTTATATCTTAGCTCTAAATCCTTTAAATTAAGGTAAACGACGAGTAATCGGATATCAAATGCATTCATTCTGGGGTTCCTCAAGTATCTAAGCTAGGAGCAATTATGTTCTCCCTGTTCATTAATGATATCATCAAGCAATTTAACACCATGCTGTATATGTACGCTGATGACGCAGCGATACTAGACAGACATAAAAATGCTAACTACATCTCATCAGCATTTAACAAACACCTCAAAGCTCTTGAAGAGTGGCTCGTAAAATGGAAAATCGAAATCAATGCTAGTAAAATTGAAGCCATCTTTTTCAACAAAAATAACTTTACCAAAAATTACCCTCCTGTTAAAATAAAAAATCAGCTTATCCCGTAGTCTAAGGAATGCAAATATTTAGGCGTTATTTTGGATTGGAAATAAACTTGGAAACCCCTCTTTATCTATGTAGCCAAAAGGTTTCGAAACCTAACTCGAAAATTTTATCCCTTAATTTCTAGAAACTCCAAAATGAGTAGACATAAAAAATGCTTATTTACTCTTCTTATTTGCGACCAGTACTAACTTATGCTTGCCTTGTGTGGGGATATGCCACCAAGTTAAATTTAAGATTAATAAAAAAAACTTCCAAACAATGTCATCAGAAATATATGCAAAATGAGATTTTTCAGGGCAAATACTAATATGTACCTATGTTTAGATTAGCCCCCCGCCACAAATATTCATCGCCAAACTAGCTTTAAAATACTTCAAAAAATCTTGAACTAATTGATAATAAAGCGATTGCTGAAATGCCTAAATACACCCCGTCCACCAAATCAAAAAGACCAAGAAACATCTTACTCTAACGTGCCTTTTATTATTTCACCCGTATCCATAAGATTATAATTATTTCCTACTCATAACTCTTAAAATAAATATTAAGAGATCTGATTAACAAGTTTTTTCAGTACAACTCCGCATCTTCACCCAACCCCATAGCCAATCATAAAGAGTCCTAGCACTCATCACCTCATCTATCCATCCAACTGCAAATACTACATATAGCCTGAGTTCCTTCCAGCAACATCATTTCCAGGCAGCTCAACTAAAATTAGTTACCTCTCAGAGAGTCACGGCAAGTAAAGACCGCAATGTCCGTGCCATTCTATCATGATGGGGGATAAGCCCCTGCTGGGGCAAGGATTAAGGGGGGGGGCCTTATTAACTCTACTCATTTGGCTGTCATGGTGAATTGAGGTGGAGGGTTCAAAAAATAACAAGTAACTTTTGAGTCAAGCTTGTGTTGAACGGAGCTGTGTGCCTTGTTGTCTATTATGGAAGCAACGTCGAGTCCTGTGTATGTAGTAGTCAGTTGTAAGAAGTAGTGAGCAGGCAACTAAAGCGAGGATACAATGAGAAGTTTAGCCTTGGAGACACCGTAGAGTTCCGAGAATTCCCTCTCCCGCTGAATTCTGTCTGTCCGCTGTGTGTGCCGAGGTCCATTACTACTTGTTATTCATTCATTATATTTTATAAGGACACTTTGCCTTATAAGAATTTTATGCGAGCATCATTAGAAAAAGTAATACAGTTTCTCATCATAACAGAAAAACAACAATTTAAAATAAATGATGGAACCAAATGGATGGAATAATCTATTATTGTCAGAAAATTGGGGAGTGTGCTATATTACCAAGGATTGATATTTTGTCATAATACTCATTAATATTAAAATGTTTAAATAAATAATAATTATTTACTTTTAGGGAGAAAGTATATTAAAAAAACGTATTTCTATCTATTTTTATCCCCCTTTAAGAAAAAAACTTCTTTCTAAATTTCAAAGCCACTAATTAATAGAATCTTTGTTTACACCATAACACGATGCATTTTTTGTATCAATTTATGATATATTTTTCTTAAACAATAAAAAATAAACTCTATAAATTAAATTTTCAAAGTTTTCTTGATACTTATCCATAGCGTCTTTCATTTATTAAAATACTAATTCTCAACATTTAATGATTAACATAACATACTCGTTTCGTTTCTATTCATTAACTTGATAAATTAAAATTTTATTCATAAATAAAGTGAGTTTTTTCATCGCTCTTCATTTTTAGATGTTTCATATTAATATCTTTAATCAGATATGCAAAAATTATACATAAAAAGGATTTCAACTCTCTTCAAAAATGCTTTCTGAAAATAATTTTTGATTTGAAAAATGGATATAACTTTCAGTGTAACAGAAACTGAAAAGTAAACTTTCTGCAATATAAAAATTGTTGAGAAAATTTCAATTAAGTAATTTCAAACAAGTTTGAAAATAAATAAAAAATTTGGGTGATATTATTTTCGATTTATTATAACGTAAATGCTTTTACATTTACGTATTACATTACGTATTATGTACTTTAACGTATGCTTTTACATTTACATCCTATACCAACCATAGTATAGCTAATAAATGAATTAGTGATGGAAGTTATAAATTTTTAGAGCTGCATTTTCTATTTTACCCACTTTTCCTCTCCTTTTATTCTAATGCATTTGAAAATAATCATTTCTATATCCAGAAACAGTATATAATAATAATAATATACCACCTACTTTCGCATTGCTTGATCTTTGATTTAATATCTGATTAAATTTTGAAACTTAGTTATGATTCGTTTTAATAAGGAAAACAAAGGACTTTCAATTTAATATAATTCCAGTGGCCGTCATACCAACACAAAAGGTCGCACGTGTTTCCCACATACACTATAGCAAAATGTTAATTAGCAAATATGTAATTATTAAAATTATATTGTAAATAACTTAGATTAACACGTTAAGCTCCACGGCGAATTTTTGCGCCGAACTTTCCGTTTAAGCTAGAGTAAACCGTCAGGCGGGCCAGAGTATAATGTTTATAAGTATTCTATTCTAATCCTTGAAGCATTGACCAAACAAAAATCGATATCTCAAATTTTTAATGTTCAGTCTTACAAATACGCAAGGACCGATACACGCGCTACGATAGAAAAACGAAAAATCTGTCGCCGGTCCCTAGGGACCGACGTGGCGCTTAATGTGTTAATAACTACAATTACTTTAAACATTTTTTATTTAAAAAGAAGCAGAAAAAATATAAACATAGATTGCAATAACAATATAAAATGACCACAGGTTAACAGAATTGATTTAAAAATAATATAAATGAAATTGCTGATATTTTGACAGAACAATTTTCATTCAAAATATAGAAGTGCAAAATATGCAGAATTTATGTATAAAAAGAAAAAAAGTAATTGAAAGCTAGACATGAAATGGAAGAAAATAGTTTCATTGTTATTTCATCGCAGCGTTGCGATTTGAGCAAATGTGTTTAGTGTGCTCCAAACATGTAAATTTCTGGCGTGATTCTAGTCCATTTTTCTTTTTGGCAGAGTTTGCATTTTTTTCCCTGACGTCGCATTTTTCATTTCTTCCATGCCTAGTTCGGCTTTTCTCTTCAGCACCTTAAATTTTAGCTCACTTTGTAGAGACGGGTGCTTTTACTCAACATTCTCTTTCGTAAGTGCATTTTCCAACTGTCGCCAGTCTAACACAACACATATTTATTTGTAAAATCATACAAAATCAGATGTAGCAAAAACTTACATGAACGGTCGCGCATATCTCCAAAATACAAATTTCTGATCGATCGGGACCTATTAACACCACAAACTTACGACGACAACTGAAAGTAGGGCAAATGGAGGGGGACAAATAACCAAAGACAGGCGTTCCCAACACCTCCAGATCCAAAGGTATAAAACGAAATTCGTCTTTAGTGTATCTCTCACATACGCACACCCACTGGAAGTTTAATATCTTGAAATTTACAAGCGTTTCATTTGCTATAAATCTATATTTTCTATTGTTTCAATTCCCAAAAATATCAATTCAATAATTCCAAAATTCAATTTTTGAGCGTCTATTATTTCATTCTATGATTTCTTTTCTTTTATTGTTGTCCCTGTCGAAAAGAACCGAGAGTTGTTCGTTCTAACTGTATACAGTCAATGCTGATTTCCCTTTTCTATCACAGTAAAACTGTCTATTTCTATAATGTATGAAATTCAGTATTAGTTTTTAATAAAATGTCATTTTCAACAAATTATCATTATCACAAAACATCATTTGAATGAGTTAATAAAGGTGTTGATAGCGAAATAAGCAGAAAAATAGGAAATGGGAAATATTTACAAGAGAAGAAGTCAGAACAGAAATTCTCAAGCAGATTTATTACAGAAAAACTTGCAGGCCTTTTATTGTATATAAGACTCATTTTAGTATTTTAAAGAAAATTTATGTAGTACTTAATAATATTCATATAGAAAAACGTATAGTAATCATATTTATATAGAAAGACATATACATAGTACTTAATTATATTTAGAATGGGATTTATGAAAAGAAATTATGTTCAAATATGTTACTATGCTTCATAATTTCTTACATGTAATATGATAAAGATCTTAAATGTGCAAAATTTTTAAATTAAACCAACGATTTCTGATATTACTTTACATAATGACTAGAAATTCTTTTAATTATTTTTCTAATACATTGCATGCTAAACCTATACCTATTTTCAAGATTTTTTTAATACAACACTATTTACAAGCACGTTAGCGAATTTTATAATTCTTTAAAGCATTGGTGAAGCAATACATTTTGATATGATTTCGGTTTTACTAAGCATTTGGGTTTCTTCTTATCTCTTTTGACAAAAGTTAATTAGGATAGCACATTGAACGTAATTTCCTCCTTTCATTTTTTTAAATGTGTAGTCTAAGTAATTACATTAACTTATGTTGCTAAATATTGTTCTCATTTCTATGTTTTTCTGACAAATTCCTGTAGTTAGTAAATTTTCATGCAAAAGTTTGAATTTTCCATTTATATTGTACTAAAGACTTACCATGGCATTAATATGCCATGATCCTATATATAGATAAAAGCGTTTCATAAAGCGTAGCAGTTTCTAAGATTTTATTCTTGTTTCCGTTATTATAATTTCTTATTTTCGAATTTTTATAAAAAAAATAGCTAAAATGATCATATGTTATAATCGTTATTTAATAATCAATAAATGAATGGCGGAAATAAGAAAAAAATGCAACTTTATTGAAATGATATTATTTTAAAATTGGAAGATCCTTTATAGAATGTTAAAATGACCAATGATAATATGTTATTGGATTTTGGAATGTTCAAATCATCACAATGTTTTTCTGTAAAGTATATTTTGTGTGAAATTTTAGGAAATTTTTTCTATATTGATATGATGGGAAATAGCAAACTAGTATTCTAATCTGGACTCAATTTGTTTGTGTTAAATCAGCAATAAAATAGTCACCTGGCAAAAAAAGGTTTGATACATTTTATTCTATGCCCATTAATATATACTTTTGCTTGAAACGGTGCTCATTGAGATACATACAATGTGCAGTAATTTCTACTCTGTACTTTGTTAGATAAGTTCGGTTTGGTAATTAGACAACTCAATGACCTGAGATATCTTGATTATCCCCTTTTGTTCAGATACCATTCACAATTATCTTTCTTGGCAGAAAATCCTTCCTCTGCTGCACCGACGTTAGATATTGATTTATAAATTCTGGTAAGAAATACTTCTTAGAGACCGATGTAACTGTTTTATAAATTGATTATGGTAATTTACAATTTCAAACAATGTCAATAAAAATTATAATTAATAAAATAAAGAAAATGTTTAAAAAACCGAAATATTTTCCGTCCAATTTTCATAATGGATAAAAGATGCTTGCGCAAATTTGATTAATTTCCAATTAATAACCATTAAGACACCTAAAGGGCGTTAAAAATAATTAGCAGTCGATTTAAAAGGAAACAAAAATTATGAAAATATTATGCCAAAAATAAAAAAAGGTATATCGATCTATCTACATATCTGCTATGCTCCAAGCCTTGTGTGATGTGGTCAATTTACGGCACCTCACTGTCGCCTGTGGTTAACCTGGAGTTGAGAGTAGGCATTGAGAACCTACAACAGTGAAATCGTGCGATGTTTCCTGACGAATCCAGGTTTAGATTGTAGTCTTATTTTCACCAGACTTTCATATGGACAGCGTCAGGTACCTTTTATCACCAAGAGATTATCATTAAGTGACACTTCACAGTGGTGCAGGATTTCTCGTTTGAAGAGAAATTATTCTGGCTTCCACAACAGTCCTGTATGTTCAAATTGGAACCATGGCAATCCAAATTTATTCGGATATCATTCTGGAACAACAAGTATATTTTTTCAGGGGCGCCATGGACGTAGAATTCGTGTTTATTTATCACCATGCCCGTCCTCATCGTGCATATATCGTAAACGAATGCTTTCAATCGGATGATATCCCCTGTATGGACTGGCCAGCATTAACACTGGACTGTGTATCATGTTTAGCCGACTAGTTGTCTACCCACATGTCTACCTGAGCATTCGAAAGCACTTCTTGATGAGGGGTGTAATATTCCCCAATATCAGACCAATAATTTGAAACTCAGAATATCTTGGTGCGTTATACAGACTAAACAGACAGTGACGTAAGCCATTTTGTATCGTCTGAGGGGCATACTATGTATTAACCGTCATACCAACCATGTAATATTAGTTTTTGTAAATAATATTTTCTTTTTTTTGTAATTTTCTCCAGGATTCAAAAAATCCCAATTTTTATTAATGATATCAAATATATAGCATATTTTTTACTCTTTACCTTTTGTTTAATAAGACAGATAAGTCACATTTTCTTTACTTTTGATTATTTATTTTCCTGAACTTGCATTATTCTTCATTTATGGACATGAGTGCATTACTAGATTATATTTTTAAACTTTTTTTTTTGTTTTCATGTTTATTGGCACATTTGGGATTTTCAAGATGAATTAAATTGATTGCTATTTTCTAATGATGAATTAAATAAACATTTACAAATTCACATGCAAATGCTCTACAGCAACAGTATTAAAATAGGTTTATAAAATTAATTAATTCCTCAGTCATTATAAGTATGCGTTTCACAAATTTTATTTTTCATTGAAAATTTGTATCAACTACAGAACAAAAATCGTAATGTAAAATAAATGTTAGTGATTGACATTATAGCCGTTTAGATATATATGCTGATTAAGGATTCATTTTCTGCTGTTTCGCAGTCATTAAAAAGCTTGCAGCAACTAATCTCATTAAGCTATCAGCTATTTTAAAATCAATATTGACAAACTTCCAAAGAAGGCTTAAGAATTTATGTCATGAATCAACTACCCGAAATAGAAGTGCACCTCTTAGTAAATAATTAAATCATGTTTTAGCATAATCATATTATTACGTTAATTTTGCTTTCCCGCGCTAATACTGTTATCGTAAGGAAGACAGATTTACAGTAACCTGTATTGAATAATGAATGGATGTGACGTCAGTGGTCCCAGAGCTTGACGACAAACTTGGCGGCAACTTGGAGACTTGGTGACAAATTTCGCGTCAAAATGGATAATACCTGAAACATCAAGAATTTTGTCGATCCGTCCCTTAGAAGCCGAGATACATCTAGAATGCTCTTGATTGGTCCAGAAGATTTTAGCCCCACCTTCTATCGCTATGTATAAAGCAGGCAATCTGTGGAATCGTCGAAGCAGCACGGTCTGGTGTTCAATCGTGGAAAAATGCGGCAGAGTTGAATGGAGACGACCTGAACTGAGAGGTCTTGGGCCTGGAAGTGCGGTGGTGGTCGATGATGGAGAGGTCTAGAACTGAGAAGTCCTGAATGGAGGACTGCTGGATCACTGTTTGACGTCGTTGAGTTTTCTGTCGAAGTCTATTGTGTGTGTCGATCCTGAATTGTGTGATAGATCAGGAGACCTGAATTGAGTAGTCGTTGCGAGAACACTGAAGCTAAGTAGGAGTGCTGAATTGCTGTGTAGGTATTCTGACTTAGCCTGTGTCATGTGTGGTAGCCCGTTATGTCGTCGTAATGAACGGAGCAGTTTTGAATTGAGAAGTAGTCCCGTTTTGTGAAGTAGTGAGTCAGCAGCGAAAGCAAGAAGAGACAAAGGAGTAAGTTTCAGCCTGTTCGGGAAAGACCTACGTGAGAGCAGACAAAATCACTTAAAGATTCCTTCTCCTGCTGAATCCTGTCTAGCCGCTTTGTGAGCTGCGGACGTTGTCACTATGGAAATTCTGACTGTGGACTACTGCTATAATTTGGGCTAGAGTACTGCTGTATGCTGTCCTGTGTGTTGTCTCGGCTGTATATAGTTATCTCCTGTACATAGTTGTGTTGTAAACATTTGTCGTATTTGTGCTGTCATGTATATAAATGTCGTTTGTGTTGTGTCGTCTACTAAAGGACTGATCATTGTGCGTGCTCATCTTCTCACACCGTACACACCCACTATACAGGTAAACAAACCTGTCGGATAAAAAATCCGAAACAATATTAATCACGAACTTAACTATTAGTAATATATATAAAAATTTCCAAAGAAATATGCTTAAACATTCTTGCAATGTGAAAAACTTACGCAAAAGGCAACCTTGTAAAAAATTATATGTAATTTAATAAAAACATTATGTAACTTAATAAAAACATAAATTTCCTAGCATGATAAACAATATTTTATAATTAATACTTGTTTTTTTAAAAACTTTTTTAATTACATAATTTATAAAACTAAATTCACTTATTTTTAAAACATTCTGTATACAACTTTTTTCCTTAGGAAGAAAATTAATATAAGTATATACTTTCAATAAAAACAAATCTGATTATCAATTTTTCAGTACTTTAACTGAGTTTTCAAGAGTGTCTTGTTTTCGCTATAGGGTTACAAAATGTATGAGGAGTAGTTTAGATAGACATAAATGTTTACATGGTTATTTATATAAATTTATGCTGCCCTATCAAATTTTTTTTGATAAAATCCCTAAGAACACTCAGAATGAATGTAAATCTTCAAACTACATAATACAAAAGCAATAGCTTATGCTAAGGAATGACAAGTTACATTAAGAAAAATAAAAATTCAGGCATAAAAATTTTTGCATGCAACCAAAAATTTGAATAATGTTATTTCTTCCTATAATCAGGATCTACTTATGGTTGTAATATACAATAAAAATATGAAACTTCGACTGAAACTGCATTTAAAAAATCTTTTACGAATAATTAGATTGCGAGTAATAGTCCATAAAAAGAATCATTTTGATATGTTTATTCAGTTTCTCATTAGTAGAGATTTCTTATTGATATTAAAATGCTGTTCATGTTTGTTTATATTTATATAGCTACAGCTCATTTCTTTATCTTCCAAGCATTGGAGATTTAAAAAGAACTGCAAGCACATGACATTTTTAGTTGAAAGTCAGAAGATATTTGTTTTACTGTACAACAAAATATATAAAGACAAAATAATGCGTATAGAGATAATTAAATTTAGAATTTTTTGAAGAACTAGAGCATTGTTTCTATAAAGATTTTCAGAAAGTATTTAAAAAAAGTGATCAATAATTCAAATTTTGAAGCATAATTTATATATTCAATAAAGATAAGCATGCAAAATATTGTATATTAAAATATCTATCTCAAAAATAAGTAAATTTGTGTATTATTTTAATGCGTGTAGAACAATTTAAATACAAATTTTTTATTTTTTTAATAAAAAACTTTTTTGAAGGTACCAGTGAATTTTGATGATAATTTTTACGACATTAGACTGATAGTCTAAAAATACTTAGAGGTTTCAAAATAACATCTCAGAAAATTAGGAATTTTATTTTTAATGTTCCTTTAAATAAATTTAAGTTATAGAAGTTTGAGTACACAAAGATCAAAATTAATTCAAGAAGTGATGGAATTTATTAATAAGGAACTCAATTCATTAAATTAGAAATTAACAAAAACTTTTCAAATAATTTTAAATTATTTTTGTTGTATTTACTGCAATTTGCTTCTACGTATTTATCTCTAAAATAAAAATAAAAAACACTCCGTATTAGTTTCCCAAATCATTAACTAAACCTTTGAAATCATTTGAAATGTTAACTATTCCAAGCTCAGGGAAAGCTGCATCATTCTTTTCTGCACATGCAAAATCATATATGTTTAATATATGTATAATTGACATATTCTTAAATTAAAACTAATATGCGATTTATAAATAATATAAATTTAATAATGTCTTTTTGTATTTTTTCAATTACGAAGTGTTAATTGAAATTTATTCAATCTTTATTTCTATTATTTTTTTCTCTTAAAAATAAATAAGAAAGCAACAATACCAATCCAACAATCTCAAACACTATTCCTCTTCTGTTATTTTTATTTCTCTCTAATCGCGTAAATGTGTTAACAATGCAGTCTCACTCATTCTCAAGAGAAATTCTGAAAATACCTTTTTACTGCATATTTTCTTTTCGAAAAAGTCTTGTAAGAATCATTTTCCAGTTTCATTCACCATGTTGATTTCATAAATTTTTCTTCTTTAAGACTCTTAATAGATTATCAACTTTCGTTTGCTCGCCTCAGCTCTCCATTTTTTAAAGAGGGGTATATAGGGGTCAATTTGAAAGAAAAAATAAAAGAAATAAGAAGATAAAGAAATATTTTTTAAAGGAAATATTACATACCTTTTTTTAACATTAAATAAGTTTTTTTCAGCATATAAGATTTTTTACATTATATCAGTTCTTTAAATGGGCTATTTTTGAGTTACATTCCGTAATTCATGATATAAAAGTTTCAATGATTTTGCAGGAAACATAGGTTTTAAAATTTGTTCTTAAAACTAAAAATATGAAGAATTTTTTATTTCCTTATGATAAATTCCTGAAACCCTTTATCAGCACTAATGCTGTAAACATTTGTATTTTAATTAGTGATTGACCCATCATAAACTTTATTTTAACTTATCTTTGAGAGTTTTTATGATAAAATTCTGAAATTTTGTATATTAGATTATGGGACACATTTTACACATCGGTAATTTTTTGCACATAGATCATATGAAAATTTGAATTTTGCATTTTTAAAAATTTATTTCTCTGAAAATTTTAATCGACTTCATAACATTTTGCAAATTTTTTTACGCAGATTTGTTATTTACAGTGGATATTTATGATCAATATTTAAGGAATAAAGGATCTGTTAATCTTTTTGCAACTCTGCATATACATACATAGTTGATGATGATAGAAAAAAATTAAAATCGCCCTTGTTCTTTTGCCGAAAATTTAACTATTGTTTTATTTCATTTTTTCTATTATTGAGAGTTAAGGAAGAACGTTTATTGTTTTTATCTATGCATTTTAAATGATGAAAAGGGGAGAGAAATTAGAAAAAAAGCAAAACATTTTCAGCAGTTAATACCATCTGAACGTAGCAGTGATTCCAAATGTCATATATGATGTTATAACATTTGATTCGGGAGATTAATTTTTGCATGCAAGAGCGCAATAGAAAGTCTACTAAAATAATTAATAATAAATCATTTGTTTAGGTTTGATTAATTTATTCAATTTAATAATAAACCAATTAAAATTAATTAAATTTTTGTCGCTTTTGGTATTTAAACATACAATAATCAGAAAATCTGATCATAACATTATGCATAAGAGATCTAAATTTAATTCGTGTACTCGAAAGTATATTCATCCTTATAAAATAAAGCTCTCGTCTAGCTTTATTCCATGGATATTATTCTACAAATGAGTAAATTCCCTGACTATTAATTACATTTTCAAGAGTCATATGCCTTCTTAGTCTCTAGTTTTGAGTTCTGTTGACAAATTTATTTTAGAATCCAACTTCAATCAATAAACTGACTTCAACCCTTTGTTGCGTAGGTAACTAATCAGATTAATTCTCATTATTATGATATTTATCATTTAAAATCACGCTTGATTTTACTTTGATGAGACGTATTTCAACAAACCTGATTTACCTAATTATATTAACGCTAATATGATAATGGAATGAAAAAGATTAATTTGGTCTTATCAGCAATATTTGATGAATTACAAATCATCACTTCAAAATTATAATTATAATGATATAAATGAAAGTAAGCAAAAATACTATTTTAAATTATGGTATATCATATACACAGAAGAAGCGAAATTATTGAATTGTAATTGAAGTTCATGAAATATGTGCAGTTCTTGAGATTGAGGGCTCTGCCACGGTTCATATTTGCTGTATTTCTTGAAATGGTAAACAGGACGTTAGTAACGTATATGAGTCACAAATCTGCATATGAAACATGTGTTTTTGAAATAAGAACAACGATTGCTGATTGGGAAATCTGTCACGCCTTTTGCCCATTGAATATTTACATTGGAATAATGATTCATTCAATTTAGTTCAGAAGAAAAGAAAAGTGGAGAGTGTATATAGAGGCATAGTATTTCATATGAAATAGCATCTTACGAAATTGTAATTGTACAATCAACATTTGTATAACTATTACTGATAAGGTGCCCTGTCATATATATCGTGCTGGAAAAAAATTGCAAAACATATCTGCATAGGGATTATATCAAATAAAATATGTAGTGAAGTAGTGCATAGATCGTAATAAATTTCTCGTGTAAGTGGAAATCGGTGCTGAACAACTGATCATTGATGATTAGTAATTAAATGAAATTAAAAATTTAGAAATAAGTTTTATGGTACTACTTGGAGAAAAATTTAGCTTTCTGCCTCATGAGTACTGTAAATGTTATTATAGTTTTTCTGAAATATGTAAGGTGAAACAGAATATGAAAACACAGTTTATATATATAAATATCACGAGCTTTATATTTGAAATGAAAATTGGCAAAGCTTGATCAATGTCTGGGTTTGGAAGAATGGATCATTAACTTTCTTTTATATCTTAGTCATACAGATTCTGATCAGTAAATGCTAAATTTGGTATTGCAAATATCAGACAAAACAAATTGGACGAGGTGCTCTTATTTTTTTCAACGTTTCTATGGTTACAATGTCGTCTACGTTCTCTTCAAGTTAAATCCCCAAATTTTTACTTCTGGAAATCAAGAGAGAAAGACGTAATGTAATAACATTCAACCCTTTTGAATTATTCTATAAAAGGAACTATACATGTTATCAACAGTAAAAAGCTGTCATTGTCAAAAAATTCTAAAACACACAACTTGGAAAAGTATTTTGATTAAAAAAGCTAACAAATAGTGTGTACTTTAGCAATATATATCTTTTTCGTAACGTTGTTGTAGCAATACGTCTTTATCAAAAGGCTTACAGTTTTTTTAAAGTAAATATTTGTCTATAGTCTAGTCCAGACTCAATGAATTTTGTTGAAAAACTGTGTTATGAGAGCATGGAGAGCATGGCAATTATTTAGTAAAATGTATCGAAAATATAGTGAACTGAGCTTGCTATATAAAGCAAAAATCTAAATTTAAACAAGTATAAGGATTTTTCTATTTTCTTTAATTTTGTATCACTAAACATGTTTTATTTTCGCGATTAAAATATTTTGGCACAATATAGCTATTCGGCAATTTCTTTTAAATCCATTATGACGGTATTGGTTATTCAAGGAAAAAAAAGAGTTAAAGTTATTTACCTGTTGAAATCTAGAAGTAACTTAAAACAATTATTGACACAACTGAATTATAATTATTGTAACCTTGTTTACTTTCAATCACATAATTTTGAAATTTTTTTATTTCCAAATATTTTCAAGTTTTAGCAAAGTTTTTTTTTCTTTACTCAAATGCAGAAGAAATTAACATCTTGAAAAATAAATAAACTAATGTGCTTTGAAATATGAAATGTTTGTATTTCTCAAAAGTAATTTTTAAAAGTAATGACCGTCTTTTCTCTGTGCATATTTTAATTTCCCTAATTAATGCGTTTAGTCTCGTTAAGTTTATAAAAATGTATATCAGAAATCAGGGTTTCAGAATAGAAAACTAGGCAGTACATTAATATAGAAATGTACAGTAAATTTGTATCTTGACAGTCCATTTTTATTTATTTTTACAGCTAAATATGATTTATAAGCAATATGAAAAAAAAATGTTAAAAATTTTAAAATGTGTTTTTTTATTTTTGAATGGTTGATACAGTCTGACTTCAATGCCATTTAAGTTTCTTAAATATTATGTTTAATTTAAAATCTAACAAAAGGGGCACAAATGAAACATAACTTCGGGGAAGTAATGTTTAAGAAAGTTGTTCGAATCATAATCAATTTGTTTTGAAGATTTGTTGAATTTCTTAATTACATTCTTACTTATAAAAATTTAAAAGACTTTCATTTTATTGCTTGATTAGAGACAGCATCATCTAAAAAAGTTTTCGAATAAATTTGAATTTTTTGGAACAACATTAAGAATTTCAATTTTATGAGGGAGTTTACATCAGAGGGAAAAGAGAAATGCTTATTAAATGAGTTAATTTTGCTATAAACTCGCTTTAGCATTTGACAACAAAAATATGTTTTCTCAATATAATATTGAATCAAATAAATGTAATAAAAGATATTTATAACTCACAAGAAATATACCTATAGCATATGTATGAACTTTATGTTTAAAATGTACAGTTTATGAAGTATATCTATCAATAAACTGGCGTTTAGGCCGAGAAATATCACGTTTTCTTTTTGATATGGGTATCCGGAGATCTAATCCTGGTTCAGGTATAGCTGTTCTTCCTCCGGGTACTAATTATAATATGTGTGAAAGAGAAGCTATAAAAAAAGGCTTGTTCAAGCGAATTTATGTCATTCATCTTCCTGTAAATGAAATGAATGAATGAAATCCGCCCTTAAAAAGGGCTGTGACACATGAGTAGCTATGATGTACTCTTGGCAATAGATGTCGATACTGAAAAACAAGAGACGCTCTCTCGGCTTAAAATCAGTGACTTCTTTAGCGGACTTGTCTATGACAACTGGAATAAGAAAACAGCTATCAATAACCAATTCTCGGAAAATTGCACAGAAATAAAAGAAAACGTTAAATGTTCTGCACGGTACAAGATAAGAGGGTTTGGGCCTCAATTACAATGGCATAAACGGTAATCTATTTAGTACTTTGCCACTCATGAGATTTAATATTAACATCAAATAATTCAAAATATTCATTTGCTTGTTCATGAGTTTTGAAATTTGGATTTCAAAGTTTTGTTAAAATGATATAATAAACGAGTTATGACAAACAGCCACTCTTTTTGTCAAACTTTCCTCGATCAGCCACAATAAAAATTTGGACAATTATTTAATTTAATTTTACTCATATTGCTAATAGCAGTTGATACTTTAGCACAAACTATAATATGTCATCAACAGTCTTGCAATTTTAGCGAAAAGATCTCATATAATTCATGTTTAAGTTATTAACCCTAAGAAAGAAGTAGAATGGTCAATAATTTTTTTCACAAAAAATTAGTGTTTTCTACTTTTGTTACTATCTTCAAATATAAAAGGTTCAATTAATTTGAACAAATAAATTTGCATTTCAATCATTCAGTTCTTTGTTATAATATACTCAAAGCGTCTGTTTGTATTAAACTGATCATGTACTGAACTTTGTCATTGTTATTTTCAAATTAACTTATACGATGTACGAGATCGAAGCACTAGCTCCGAAATCCTTTCCACCTAAGTTGCTTAAAATGTTTTCATGTTTAGAACATATTATCCATAAGTACTTTTTCATGACAATAGCTTGCGTCATTCTGAAGTCAAGGTGGTATAAGTAGGATTCTGCGTATACAGCTATTAAATGTAATAAATATATTTCCATTTATACAGAAAATTAATTGACATAATAAAAAAAGGAAGAAAAGAAAAAACGGATTAAAGAAAATAACATATTTTTCATTACATTTTCATTGTCAACTAATCCGATCATTTAAACTCTTTTTTTAAACATTTACTCAACATTTATATTTAAATTGTTTTATTCATCGCCAACTAAGGATTTACCAAATATTTCCTCCGACAGAAACTTTATTTTTTCTGGTAGGTCAGTTTATATTTATTTTACGGTATTATTTATTCGGCTGTCTCATATGTGCAGAAATCAGGAGTATTTCATGTGAACTCCTTTCTGAACAAAAGAAATGGAGGGACCCTTTTTGTTCATTGACATTCATTATTTAATCCTCCCTATCAGCAACTGTATATGATATTGTTTGTTCATTTCAGAACTTTCTGTTACAAACAAGCACCATTTTTTTCTCTTCATGTGTTTATTCTATTAGAGAAATTACATTTTTCAGATTTTTTTAGTAAATAATTCATCTTATCTCAATCCTGAAAAACAGTATTAATGAAGAAAAACAATCTTGATATTGAAAATCTGGATAACTAATGCAACCGAAATCAGTTGAGAATTGCAGCCTTAGTATATATAAAAAAATTCATAATTACATCATGGTACTAATGACAAAGATAAAATTAACATTAAATCTTTGAGGGTTCACTATTTGCTATTTCAAACGCATTTAAGTCAATTTGATTACTTATTGTTCATCAAGAGAAAGAACTACTTTTGGAACTAGCTTGAAAATATTATAATTAATTTAAAACTTATTGAAGTTCCAGGAAGAATTTTTAGTCTAGCACACTTTTTGACAGCCATTCAATTATAAATATAGACCATTTTTTAAAATTCTTAAATAAAAAAAATATAACAAATGATTATTTGAGATATATATAATGATATGATTATTATATATAGAAAATCATATTTTTAAATATTTTCATTGAAGTATGCAAACAATCAAGTATTGTTACCTCAATAGTTTTAAGTTAGAACATGTCATATTTTTTTCTCTCCAACAAATAGATGATGCAAATTTTCTCTATTAAGCTTAAAAAAGGTGCTAAACTCAATATAAAATCGGTTTTCATACTGCTAAGATATTATTAAATATTATTTATGGAATTAAATTTTACACAAAAATTGAAATTGAGTTTTTAGCTTTAGCTTTTTAAAAATTGTTTTTGCACTAGTATAGTATACGTATAAAAAGTTCCAGTGGCTGCATATATTCAGTTACATTAAAAAAAAAATACAAAACGGATGAATCGCACCAACCCTGTAATTTCTAACTAGTAATCCATTTACTGTGTTCACACTGTCACGTTCGATTTGTTTATAAATTTGCTTACGATATATGATCAAATAAGCTTATTTCAGTTTGACCTTATTTGTCAATTTTAATAATCCTCTCCCTTAATTCTTTATTTCTCTGTCTTAATTGGTTAATGAGGTCGAAAATTTAAGAAGTTCTTTTATTCTATCTTGTGTTGTATTAGTAACTAATTAGATGTGATACATTTGTACAATCGGTAAATTCCAAAAAATTACTTAAACATTTCCATTTTCTGAGAATTCAACACTTTTTCAAAAACGTGAAAGTGTTAAGTGAGCTTAAATTTAAAAACTTTCTGTTAGGAACACATTTAATCGTTTGATTAAATTAATGAATGTCCTTCTATGAAGATCAGTTTACATTTATGTATAGGCATTATTTTCTAAGTATTTAGTGCAATGTTTTATAAATAGAGAGGTCTTATTTTATTAATAGAAAATTTTTCTATTTTTCAAATGAAATATATCATAAAAACATTACGTTATTTATAATTAAACGTGCTTAGAGTTAAAATAATTATCATGATACATAGCATGTGTCAAACTGACCTGTGCGTTCCAAAATAAAGATGCACACAAGGTTAAAAGTAGAGCACAGCTTAAATATTTCTCAATTTTCTCAAAAATTATCAATGAAAAACTAACGAAGTTGAAGCCTTTGAGGCTCTAAAACACAATATGTTAAATTGTAATTCAGTAACATAATTTTGATTGTTTAAAACAATGTGAAAAATAATATTAAACTGTGGAACATTTTATTTACTTTGCAACAATTTAGTAATATTATTAAAAATGAAACAATGTTACATGCGTTTTGTTTATTGAGCAGTAATTTGATATAAGCATCAGCATAAGTATTTTCGGTTATCAATTGACAACTTTCAGAAATTCTATGCTTGTACAAAATAACAGAAAGTCTATGTTTGTCAAATAAAATCTTTAATAATCATCAAATGAGAGTACTATCCCTTAAAACAATAGATTTTTTTATTTTATTTAAAAAAAATTAATTTCCGCATCATTTAAACGTCGATAAACTTCCGGAGGAAAGAAATAAAATAAAAAAAGTAGTCTAGAGTCCTTGAGAATGTACAAAACAAGATGACATTTAAAAGTAGAGCACAGCTACAAAGATTATCCAATTCTCGCTGCAAAACTTTTGAAGGATAATAAACAGAAACCCTTTGATGCATTTGCATAACATACGTTGAACTGTAATACAATATGCCATATTTTGATATATACAAATGTTTTTAAAATTTTATTCAAAAAATTCATATACATCATTCTGAATATTATTATATATTATTCCTTGATTTATTTGTTCCATTGTGATAGATTTAACGAATATCTTCATACCTCCCCACACAACTGATTGAACTTCATTATCCTAAATAATTAATAAACGAAATTGATAATAAAAATCAAAATTTTAAAATTTTTCATCTTAAGATAAGATAATAGTTTTCTAGGTTATCATCATGACATACAAATTAATTTTCAATTTATTGAATTCAAAATTAAAGTAAGTAAAATAAAACAATTTTATCGTTTTAGAATTGTCACACTTTTTTGCTTACATCAAAATGTTAGAATGCTTTATGTTCAATAAATAGGTTTCAGTGACTTCTAGCGTCATATTTACATTTAAATATATAAAAACATGTTCAAAATAATATAATAATCGAATATTGTAAATTTAAAGGCTTACAAAAATATCAATAAAATCCAAATATTTTCTGTGAAAAAGTTAAAAAAAATTTACTCCATCATATGATATGCAACATATCTTAAAATTAATTCAGAAACAAAAGTGCAGTGACATATAGTAAAGTGTATAAATCCGCAATGAGTAAACACATTGAAGCATTATTACAGTTTGAAACAAATGGGATATTGACGGTAAATATACTCAGTTAAGAAGTATTCAAGTGTCGAAACATTTATGTTTCAGTTAAGACATGAATTCAGTAAAGATATATTCTTAGTTCTGGAAAATGAAATTAATTACCGAATATACCGTTCTAATTATCGAATATAACAGAATAAATACTTTCAATTACTCCCAAATAGGGACTTTGAATTCGATGAATCCCTGTTCTTCCTTTCAAGGATTTAATTGTATTAGGCAAAATCAATCACTACGCTAACAATTTTACTTACCCTATATAATTTTTCATACACCTTTCTAAAAGAATGAAATTCTAGTTGTGTTTAATCAAATAATAGCGTTTCAAAGGTTAACAAATTATTGCCAAATTTATTGCATAAAAATATTTTAAGAATCTACCTTAATCTTAAGAATCTTTGACCTAGAAGTACATTATTCATTTAAAAAATTTCAAAATCCTGCTAGAGTGCGCTATAACCCTTTATCAGAAAATTACTGAGTGAAATTTTGGTAAACTACCAACAGATTTGTTGATTCTTACTCCTTTCCTGCTGATAACCAGTATTTATTTTAATTTTATACAGCAATGTTTCTGTTTGATTTATAATCATATAGGTAAGTTTTAATAAGGAATTTACTTTGGAAAATATAATAATTTCTAGATAATTTGATAATTTCCAGTCAATTATAAGAATTTTTTCAATATTTAAAATTATTTATTGTCAATATTTCCTGTATTTTTTTTAAATTTCTTTTCTTTGAATTAATATAGATTAGGCATCTTCAAAATCGTATCATTCTTCTATACTTATAATAAAGCTCAATGTGTGTGTGTGTGTGTGTGTGTGTGTGTGCGTGTGTGTGTGTGTTGGCGCTCTACAGGCCAGACCATTGGACCTACAGCTACCAAATTTGGTACATGTATACCTTGGAGGTCCGGAATGTGCACCTCGGAGCCCTTTTTTCGAATTTTTAATTAGAATTTGAATTAATTAAAATTTAAGCGAAATTTCGACGTTTTTCCGCTATAACTTCCGAAAATATGATTGCATAAACATGATTTTTACATCAATTTAAAGATAAAAAAATTAGCTTTCTAACGGTATCAGTTTTTGTAATTTACAACGTAAGCTTCTATTTTTAACGAATTTTCAAAGAAATATTTTAACTATGTTTTTATCACGTGACTGGATAAAATAAAAGAATGCCGGAAGTTCAAATAAAAAAAAACTATCATCGTAAATCAAATCTAAAGAAATGCAACTTTCAGCACGTGACTGGATAAATTAAAAAGAAGCATAAAATGTGATATTTTCTAAAAAAAATAAATGCAAAGCAAAGGTTTCTTTAATCGTTTGCAATATCTAAATCATTTATTCCATAAATCATCTTTATTTACAGTAAACCTGATTGAATTTAGACAGGATATATATTGAAATCCCGACTTAACACATTCGCTGCCACTGACGCACTTGTGCGTTACAAATAATATGTAATTGTACCAAACCATCTCTGTTATTAGATGACACCTTCTCTACTATAGTTAAAAGATAGCAAAGGAGGGGACATCTAATTAGATAGATGATCCGGATATCAGGCTTTGGTAATGGCAGTGAACGTGTTAATGGCATATTTATGTAATCGTTTGCAATATCTGGATCATTAATTTAATACTTTTTTTCCCTTTCTCGCTTTCTTTAAAAAAACATTTAATATTTTGGCAACATCATCGAATTTTTTTTTTAATATTTTGAAAGCATAACCGATGGTTAAAAATGACTGATTTATAAAATTAAAGAATATTATTAGGAAAAGGTTTACTTTTAGAACTTTCCGTCCATCATCTTAGAGAAAATATTAATTTCAGGTCAATCAATGCTCGGAATTACTTCAAGGCTAATGAATATGTGATTTAATTGAAAATTTTAGAACGCTTTACACATGGCGAACCAGCTGGTCGCCAAAGGCGGCTAGTAATTAATAAATTCGATTTGATTGCATTTGCTGATTTAAAAAAAATGTTATTCCGATTTATATTATTTTTAGTTCAAAATGTAAATTATATTCTTCACTATAATATAGAAAGCAAACACTTTCTAAGAAACATGACAGCTTTGTATACCACTTTGCACACAAATTAAAACATATGAAAAGTCTCTAATTATAACGCTTCTAACCATGAATGCAAAATTTCGCAAACAGTAAGAAAATCAAAATGCTCAAAGAGCACCAATTAAATAATAGATTAATTCCTTGTATATGTTATTTCTGTTCATTACGATGAGATAAGTGATTTTAACAGAAATTTAATTATTACAGTGTGAAACAAATGGGATATTGACGGTGAATATACTCAGTTAAGAAGTATTCAAGTGTCGAAACATTTATGTTTCAGTTAAGACATAAATTCAGTAAAGATATATTCTTAGTTCTGGAAAATGAATTAAACTAATTTAATTAGTGAAAACGTCTGTAAATCATTTAAATATTCTCTTTGGATAGATTAGAGCAAATTAAATTTAGAAAGATATTTAAAATTCAAAAAAGCTTTACGAGAATTTCTTGTTTGAAATCCATTTTAAATGCTTAAATTTATTTAAGAAGAAAAATAAAGAGCATGTAATATATTTATACTTTTGCTTTGTTTTTATAAAGTAAATATTAAATTATTGTATTTAGTTAAGTTATTATTGTGGATAGTAAAATCCTTTTGGAAACTTTCACAATTCTATTTAATAAATTGGCTTTCAAAATATAAAAAACTTTGAACAACATAATCCGTGTTATTATAATTGTAATTAATTTAATTCTGCATTAAATCGTAATATATTCTATTCGTTTAGAAGTGCTTTAATTTACTGTATTATTAATATTTTTAACGTTAATTTTGGAATACGAAATTTTAAAATTGAAAATGTGATAAAATCAAATGTTTTATGTATTAATATATTTAAAATTATGCCACAATTTTCAGAATTCTGCATCAATTAAGATTTTTTTAAAATTTTGGGGTAAATAATGAAAAATATATCTCGTTTCATTGTTATGTAAGGGTAATTTATAAGTTTAGAGGGTATTAAAATTATGGTGGAACTAAGATATTTTGTGTTTGATTGATTTGAAGAGATTATTTGTTAAATTGGTAGTCTTCGTAAAAATTAGTATTGCCATTTGAAAGAAAGTATTAGTTTATATTAATCGAATAAATATTTTTAAGGAAAACAATTTTAAATAAGAGACCTTATTTTTAAGCATACCAATTTAATATTTCAATACAGGAACTTTTATGCTAGAAATATATTTTTTGTAATTAAAAACTTAAAAACTCAATTAAATGTCTCTTTTGGGTCATAGATTAGTGGTTATACACTGAAAGGCTTATAAAGCGCTTGCAAACAATTTTACATCGTTGCTTGTAATCCTTATAGATCACTTTCGTCATTGCGACGGACTTTCATAACTTGCATATGAATTTTGAAGATACGTATAGCCCTTTTAAAGATGATATATGCATTTTAGAGTTCAATTTCAGCTTGACTCTGAATAATCCTTAATTTATAGACATGAGTATAATATGCATAACAAAATAACATGCGAGGTATCTGATTAATAACTTTCCTTCCATCATTCGATTCTTACACTTACTACAGTTACATATAAAATAATTAAATTACAAATAGAATAATAAGGTATAGTTCCGAGACAAATTATTTATGAATTATTCCGAGAATGATATATGCATTCTTGCATTTGAGTGATTTGTTGAATAAATAGCTAGTTATGACCAAAATATCTCCCAAAGTATACCAGAATAAAACGATTACATGATTTTTTCGATGAATTTGTGATTGGTAAGTAGCGTTTTATATATTGAATAAAGAAAATAGTTTTGGTAAGAAAAGAAATACAAAAACTATTTTTCGACTTATCCATGCTTTAATTTTTATATTTCAGATGAAGAAATTATTCATCTAGGAATAATTTTAGCTTTTAATGGACTATTCTTTGCGGCTCATTAATTCATTTGCTTTGTTCTGTTACTCGTACCTTTCCTTTTTGTCAAATAATTCCATAGTTGATTAAACGACATTATTATCTGAAGTACATATAAAGCTTGTGTATTGCAGTTCCCTTCGCATATTACTTTTGACATAAATGACAATTTTAATACATAATAAAAAATAATATTTTTCATTTTTTTTCAATATTACTAACAATTATTAATGATATGAATATAATAGTTTAATCACTAACATAAAAAAATAACAACAATGAAAAAAAATAATCATAAGTAACAAGTGAAATGAATATTTGTTTCTTCATCAATAATTATTCATTTTGATTCTAGTAATTACTCCTGTTTCTTTCATCCTTTTTACTTTATAAGTATTTTTATTCTTATTTTTTATTCCTTTTGTTTTTGTTTTACAAATTCCGTGTCTTGTTAATTTGATCGATAAGGGTTACTCTGTTTTAAGTAATATCGATGGCCCTGTCTGAAGCACAGGACCTGGTCTTTCAGGTTTACACTTCCTCGTGAAGGTCCTACCTTCGGCTATATTCATCCATCTGTTTATTATCGTCGAAGGAGTTCTTGAGGAGAGCTTATCATTATGTTTCCTTATTATTCCTTTTAGTCAGTCAAGCGAAAAATTCGTGTTGCATGAGCATCATGACCATTAGAGAGTAGTGCATTATGGTTCTCTGAGTATCAGAGTGGTTGATAAAATGCTTTTAAGAAATGATTATTCTTCTAAGGATCAAGCAAACGACGTTTTTTGAGGAAGGAGATTGAAGTCAATTATGATTATTGTCCCCAGCGGCGAGCGTCAGCATATGGGTTCCTATGACTGACTTTGCAAGTCGATAGCAGGGGCAAACGATTTCATCGGGTCTGAAATTCTTCTTATGCCTTATGAGAACCAAAAAAAAAAAAAAAAAGACAAAATTAACGTTTAATCGCAGCAATACACAAACATATATCTCGATACCTAATGTACCATGGAGCTAAATTCAAATACCAAAAATATTTCTTTTTATTTGATTTTCATTTTCTATTATAAAAAATTAAAACTATCTGAAAAAGTAAGAAAAATAATGTCTCTTCGGTATTAATTCGGAAACATTCGGTATGAATTCAAGTTGTATTTTTATAGCAACCGAGGAAGTTCGAAGACAAATCTTATCTTGTACATTAATTGCTATTGCATATATATATATATATATATATATATATATATACAGGGTGTCCCAAAAAGATTGAAACGTGCTTTAATTCTTTAACCGTTAGAAATAAGTAGGTGATGTAATTTGAAAAAATGTTCAAAATAAGATAGGAAAGAAGATTACATTACCACCTA
>JAPMOQ010036534.1:430341-452531 GCA_026543055.1 Argiope trifasciata | reverse complement strand
ACAACTGATTTCCACATAATTCCACAACAACTGATTTCCACATAATTTCACAACAACCACATTGTACATCAGAGAGATGTATAGTACAATGAACAAATAATCGTGAGGCTTCTATTGTAATAGAAATTACGAGACTATCGAAGTTTGAAGTTTAAATATGTTTGGTTGATAAGTTATAAATAGAGCAAGGTACGTAAGTATTTAATTGAAAATTTTAGAAAGTATTACTCATGGCGAACCAGAAGGTCGTCATGTGGCCTGTTAACTCAATAAATCAGCTTTTTGTTTACGGTAAACATGATTACATTCAAGGATATACATTCAAATACAGGAGATACATTCAAATTCGGGCCAATCGCAAATTTTTAAATCATTTGTAATAGGCATACATATTATTTAGTACTGTTAACTTGGTCTAAATGAAGTAAATAATTAATTTTTATGTAACTAAAGTAAAAAAAATGAATTGATGAATAACTTTAAGATTTTTTCATACTTTGCTCTGTTAATCATATTAACAAATTATTTTTGCTTATATTTTATGCAAAAGTTGTTACATGAATCAATCTTCTAAATCAATCATTAAAACTGGCGTTTTTATCTAAAAAAGAAATATTGTTATTAAACAGTGCTCTTTTAGATCGTCCATCAGCTTAAAAAATACATCAATATCAGACCAAACAATGCCCGGAATTAACCCAAGGCTGTGAATCAAATGATTATATATTTGTGTATATGAATGAATGTGCCTGTGTGTGTGTTTGTGCTTTTCACATCAGACCATATGATCTAGAGATACCACATTTAGTATAGATATTTTTATTTTTGAAGATGAAATTTTATTTTAAGCTTGAATTAATTAAAAAATAAGCTAACATTTGGAATTTTTTTGCGATAACTTCCGAAAATATTACAGAACAAAACTGTTTCTTATGTCCTCTTAAAAATGGCTTTTTTTCTTTGATGACAATGCTTTAACCTAAAAATTCAGTTTCTATTTTCAAAGATTTTTTTCTTTAAAAAATATTATAATCATATTTTCCAACGATTAATTTCTCACAAAATGAAAAAAAGAATTTAACCAGCAAGAGCACGTTAAGAGTGTACCAGTGATTGCCGTCACTTTGCAAAAACTCAAACAGAATAATTAAATTAACTCTTATTGTAAATTAAACCGAGAAAAGTGTGATGTTCAGCACATGCTTAAATAGAAGCATAATATCATGGAACAGATATAAAATTTACCACATAGTTTCAAGTCAACTGACAAGTCAGAGAGATATATAATATCAAGAAGAAACAATTATAAGGCTTCTATAATAATATGAGCCACTTGACTATCGATGTTTAAATATATTTGATTCAGAAGTTATAAAGAGAGCAAGGCACATATGTATTTAGTTGAAATTTTTTGAAAGCATTACTCTTAGTGAACGAGCTGGTCAACAAAGGCGGCTAGTAATTAAATAAATGGAGAGTTATTAATCTATTCTTTATGGCAAATGGGTCAATTGTTAGAATAATCAAAAGGAAAATGGATTACAAAAAATCTTTGAGGTTCTAGTAATAAAAATATAAAATATAAATGAAACGTTGTCTGAAAGTTACTTAAACTAATCTTTTATTACGAATTATTAGAAACATCTTCCTAAAACATATAGATATATGAAGATTATGATGAATAAATATGATTCTTTAATATCTAAAAAATAAAAATAAAGTATGGGGTCAAAAATACCCCTTGCGTGAGCTAATGAATTGAGGACAGCACACGGACACTTCGTGTCAATATATGTAGTCAATCGTAGAGTCTTAGAAGCTTCTAAGTTTCTTTAATAATAATTTTGTTCATTTTTTTTTGTAAAATCAGTGAAATGTAATAGTTGAATGAAAGATAAATTTATAATTATTTATAGAGTATAGGAAACTTTCAGGAATATTTAGGAATTTGTTATAATATCACTAAAATACTGAAAATATAATGTCATTACACCGCTGTTATGCTTAAAGTAAAATGTCACTATGCAATTAATGTATTGAAAATAAAATGCCACTGTGTCACTAATAAACTGAAAATAAAATGTCATTTGCTTCATTGAGATATTTAAAAAATGAGAATGACAAGTCATGAACTATGTAATGGAGTATTTTAATCTTACAGAAACAAGGTTATTTATATAGGAGAAATAAAGTATATTTCTTCCTGAAATGTTAATAAAAACTGCGTAATAAAAAAGATATTTCTGTAAAATAAATGGGACTTTCGAATGCCGTGTTTGAAATTTGATTTTTAAAAATCTCAAAATTTAATTAGGTTTCATGTGAACTTCCTTGCTTCTGACCAGTCTCTGAGCGAAAAAAAAATTAAGTCAGTGGAATTTTAGAAGGGCTGGATTGAACGTATTTAAATATTATAAAAGAGTCTTTTTTATTTAAAAAAAAACTGGTAGATGGCATAAAGTAAAATTTTCTTAAAAATAGTATTTTTTAAGCATGTAAAGATTAAATTAGCTGAAATGAAGTATTTGTTGAGTTTCTTGTTAACCAAGATTATAGAAGAAAAATAATTTTAGATCATATAATTACATTAATTCACAGGAAAAATACGGGATTTTTCATGATAAGCAACTTGTCTTACTTCCCAAATTTGTTGTTTAAAGTTTTAGGCGTTGTTAGAGAAATTTTTCTTTTAATAAGGGCAATTGATCGTATGCTATTAAAATAATTGAAGAGGAAAAATTTCTGTTTATCCGTTTATTTTAAAAGAAAAAATTTGAAGGAAATTGGAATGAAATGCATTTTATTGAAAAATCAGCACGATGCAATGATGTGAATATACATTGAATATGTGATGACATCTTAATAGGCCAGTAGCAGCCGCTAGACTTTAGCGATCGCTTTTGTCGAATGGATAAGTTATTGGACTTCAAAACCAAACATCACAAGTTCGATCCTTGGCGGAATTCAACCTGATTATTAATACTTGACAAATTTAGTTCTAATGATGAGAGAAATAATGTTAATATCAGAATGAAATTATTTTTATCCGGATAAATATGATCTTAATGCAGTTTTTTCAATCATACAGAGCCAATCGAAAAATCTCGCTGTAATTAGCATTCATTGATATAATTGTTAATCATAATATTTCTATGCTATTGATTTGATAAAAACAATTGGTATCATTCCATTATTTGAGCGCAAATGTCGCCAATGTGGACCAAACACAAGCCAAGTTGTCAAGCGAAGCAAATGACAAAACAGGTGGAATTTGGCGAAATTCGAAATTATTTGATGATTTCTTGCTACTCCCGGCTAACGGAAAAGTACCAAATATTGTATACATTTTAAAATTGCAATGCATAATATGTTGATTCAACAAAATATCATCAGCTTAATAATTAATTAGGTTATTTGTTGAATAATATTTGATTCATATGAGCACAAAATAATAATAAAAAAGTAAAAATCTTAAAATTTATTCCCTTAAATAAAAAAAATCATAAATTTATTGGTTTAAAATTCCAATATGTGAATTACTTTTCACGGATGTTGTAAAATTTTATATTAAAATATAAAAAACATTTGCATTTTATTCAAGATCAAATCAACCATGAAATACTTAATAATGAAATTAAATGTTTACATTTTCAGTTAAAAATTCATAAATTATTTGTAATTTGAAAATGATGCTCATGGTAATGGTTAATCAAAATCAAGTTTAATTAAACATCGGTTAGATTGTTCATAATTGTTCCGATTTTCAAATGACAGGAAAAATAAAGGTTAAGAAATTTGGAGAATTTTAGATCAAAATTTGAAGCACTATTTTAAAAAGATTTACAGGTTCGAATAATGAAAGAGATTTGATATTTTAGATTAAAGACAGATATATTTATTAAATGATAAGAATAATAAACTCCTTTAAGCAGTTTTCAATCTTAATATAATAATTGCTATTATAATAGAGGTATCACTTTTTTAAAGGATGTAAAGGAAGAACAATTTAAAAAATTCTAAATATGCCAAACGCCTAAAATTTGCCTCTTTCCTTTGTTTTAATTTTTTTTGTCCTAGGATCTCTCTTATTATTTGTTTTTAAATTCTTTCAATAAGATCGAAAAATTTCAATAATTTTTAACTATCCAAGTTAGCCAAGTTTCATCTTGTTTGTCATCCAGAAATGTCGATTGTATAGTTTTCTATGAAACTGTAGTAAGAACTCAATGCTTTTATGAGTAGTCTATGAATATTTGCAATTGTATTGAAATAATTTCTTTGTTGTTCTAAAACTAACTAACACTAGTGTGAGGGTTACTTGGAATATAAACTAAAACGTCGATTTCTGCATCACTTCATGTCCACTTCTACAGCATATTTTATCTCTCTCGTAATTCAAAAAGAAAATAACGATATTATTATTTGTAATCCTAAACTCCTCGATAAAAACGAAAAGAGGGATGCGTGGAATTCAGAAAATGTTGTTTGTATTCTTTTACAATTGGAATTGCAAACCGATTTGATATTTTGCAAACCATCTAAATATACCTTGTCAACTGAACACTTCATCCATTTAGAAAATATACTAATGCTTCAAATAATTTTCTTACTTTCCCATTTCAGTACTTTTCCGTGATATTTGAAATTTTCAGTTATTCCAATTCTCTTCTCTTCTTTGCGACGTAACAAAATAAACAACATTATGCATGTTTATGATTGTTGGTTTAATTCATGATTATTGGAAGATGCTCTACTAGACATATATTTATAAATGAGACTTTTTCTGTATTAATAGGAAAGGGAAAATTTACTTCTCGGATATAAATAGTTCCTTTTAAATTTATAAGTGTTTATAAATTTTAATAAAGTTTTATCTGTTAATTTTAAAACAAAAACATGAAATTCCCTGCACTCTTTGTGTATATTCATAATTTTATTAATATTATACATTACGGAATTCAATTAATATGAAACTTCGTGTGTATGTAGATAAATGCAAAATAATCATTTTAATGATTGTTACTCTTACACTATGGAGATGCATAAAAACATTTATTACAGTTGCTTAATTTGTCGCTCCTTAGAGTCAAAATTGTTTGATAAATTCATACAATTCCCACCTCATTTAAAGAATATAATATGAAATATAGATCTAAGTGGAGTATTTAAAGGAATAAAAACTTGTTCTGGATTTTTATAACATCTTTTATGTATAAAAAATAAAAATTTTTGAATATCAACACAAAAAATTGAAACTTTATTTAAGTAATATTTCTTAAAAAATTTCAAAAGTATTCATAATGAAGGAAAAAAATTCCGACATCTAAACCATATTTGCAGAGTTTTATAATTTTCGGGATTTCAATTGATGTGGAATTCTTTTGAAATAATATTAAGGTATAAATGATTTATGAAATCCCATGCAATAAACATTTTTCATAATTCCTACTTTTCAATAAATGTATCAATAGCAACTTTATAGGGTCTAACTAGAGACTTTATAATTAAAAAGATTGTGTTAATGTTATTTATTTTCATAATATTTTTTAGTATTATTGTACTAAATCCTTTGCATATTTTCTTCTTTTAAATATTTGTAAAGATATTTTATGAAGTTCAAAGATTTAGAAGAACTGATATAAATTTTCAATACAAACTCTTTAAATTCTCTTTTCTCTACATTCACAACGTCAATACAAACTCTACATTTGATTTTAGAAATTGCTGTAATCACATCAGTTAATTATCATAAAGAAATTGCTCGAGTCAAAAATAAGCGTATCATAGACAATAGAAAGCGTAAGAGCAATAGAAAAGAGAACAAGGAGAAATAAAAAAAATTCAGCAGATATCGTCCTTAAATAATCAAGATAAACCTCCGTAAGTTCGTACGTTTCATAGCGGTGACATCAAATCTTACATCGTTTGATCATCCAACACTATAAAGATGTCCAGGGAGACAATGAGTAGGGAAACTACTTTGATATCATATCATCACCCAGATTTCTATAGCAGAAATGTTACACGTGTTTTGTCTTTCATCAATAGTCTTTCTTGGTGCAAAGATAACGGTAATTTGACCAACAACATTTCTAAACAAGTCACATGAGTACAAGAAATCCGAGTTTGTTTCCATCAAGTCTTTGAAGAGCTGAGAACAGCATCAATCTTATAAATTCTCGGGCTTAGAGAAAAAAAAATATTAATCCCATAAAACGTTATGGTGGCCATTAATAATGTGAGACATTTTTTAAGGGGACAGAAAAGATTCAGAATCTATGGTCCTCGTGCCATCTCTAAATATACCTCCATAAATTTTCAAGTAAATCCCATCTCTTACACTTTTCTAGACCTTTGCATTCGTGATATTTTTTTTCAAATATGCAATGCATAAAATTATATTAAAAATCGACTCATGGCAGAAATTTTTATTCTTCACTTTTTAAAGACATTTTTTCCCCTTTTTATATATTTATTGGATACAGTAATTAATATGAGACTGATTTTTATGAAAAGAAATGTTTTCAAGCATTCCTTTGACTTCTTTCAAATACATTAAAATTATAGCTTATTATCTAAAATTACAGATATAATTAAAATCTATTTGAATCAATAATTAAATCACCAGGCAATAACTTGGATATAAATTTTTATTAAAGCGAATAAAATTAAGTGGGTTTTTTTGTTGTCTATGAATAATTTTACTTGACTTAGGTTGCAATCAAGGTGACCTGATGGTAAGGTCTCGAAGGGTTTCAGGTTCGAAATCCAATTTCACCGAAGCACCATCGTGTAAGGAGATTTGTTGCACACTAAATCCATTAAGCCAAGCGTCCTTCTCTAATGTGGCGTGGGTGGAAGGGAAGGGGGCGCCAGTTCGGATGCCGTCTTCATCATCTGAGGAAGGTTCAAAATTTCGAAAAATATTCCAAAACAGCCCTAGTATTACTTTAAACGAGATGTTAATATACTAAACTAAACCAAACCAAATCCACCGAATTTCAAACTAAACAAATGCCACATGGAATTGAAATGTTTTTTTTTTTTATTATAAGATCTTTAAAAAAATCATTTTCATATTTAAACATATAAAAGACGGATATTTATATATAACTAACAGGTACCCGGCGCATTATTGCCGCTTAAAAATAATATTAAGTGCAATCATTCAATAATTGGCAATGTTTTATCAAAATACGATGATTGTTACGACAGTACATAAAATATGAACAAACAAATATTCATTTTTGTATATTAGATTTTTCTGTGCATTATATCAGAATTGTAAAACTTGGTGTTCTTTCAGAACGGTAATGAAAGAAACTATTTATTGTATCTCGTGATTCATTTCATATTCGTTTAGAATTCCTAAATTTAAATTCAGAAAATGTGATTAAAATATTTTCTTTTAAAACTGATTTAACATAGGAAACATATTTATGTTATAAAATCGTTAATATAGTTGAAAAGATAATTTTTACAAATTAAGATGGTGCAAAATTATCTGTACTGCAATATTTGTATTAGTTACAATAAAAAAAAGCTGAAATTTAATTAAAATTTAAACCTAGCAGGGGTGTTCTCCCAACGCTTTCTCACATAATCTGTAATAAAGTTGTTACCTCCGAGAATGACTTGCATGACATTGGCATACTATAGCGACAAAATATTAACCTTTCACTTGGATCCAGCATTTCTACAGATTCTGCTGTGTTCTATGCTAGTTATTTGGTGAATAGATACAGTTAAGATTCCAACTTTTTTTTTACATTTTAGATGGTTGTACTATCTCTATAAACATCAAGTAAGTGTAAACAATACGCTGAATAAGTTCCATCGCAATAAGATGAACGGTTTAGAAAGGAATAAGAGTCATACAGACAAGCATTCATCTTTATTTATATAAATTAGATAATTGTACTATGTCTATAACCATCCCGTAGATGTCAGAAATAACCTGTCTAAGTTTCATCACAATGGGATGAATGGTTTAGGGAGGCATAAGAGACATACAAACATTCATTTTTATTTATATAAATATAAAAAAATAGTCTTTCTTCTTATTCTTTGTGCTAAACGCATTTGTGGAATCCATATAGGAAATATAGATATCATTTATAGAAAAATAAATATATATTATCATTTTAAACTAATTTATTACATTGTAAAATGATATTTATATAGAAAATTTGGTCTTCTACACTTTTCAATGCTTTAAGTTACAATTTTCAAAAAAAAAAAAAAATAATACCACCCCTTTTTTTACTGCTTTTAGCTATGGTGAGAAGTTATCTTCGATAACACATGATTATACTACTAATAATTGTTATTAGGTCAAAACTCAAACTTGTTTTCAAGCAAAATTTCATTATAAAACGATCCAACGGTATATTACGTTAAAATAGTTATCGCTTACAATTGAAATCTTAATGTATCAATATCTGAAGAGAAAACTTATTTTGATTGATTTAATATTTAATAACTTTTTAAATAAAATTAATTGGACTTTACTGATAACAGTTATTGATAAAACTTTCTAAGTTTCTTAGATTGAATTAAAAGAAAACAATTGTTTAAGCAAAATTATCATAAAATAATTCAAAATAATTATTAATAGAATCAATTCTACTTAAAATTTTCCACAACATATATCTAAGCTACTTAATTTTAATCCGAGCAAGCTTATAAAGTAACTTTACCGTCTGAAACAATCAAAACATTTTAATTAATGTTGTGATCATAAGTACCTTTAGTTGCTA
This sequence comes from Argiope trifasciata, assembly GCA_026543055.1. NCBI lineage: Eukaryota > Metazoa > Arthropoda > Arachnida > Araneae > Araneidae > Argiope > Argiope trifasciata. The sequence continues at coordinate 443,772 of JAPMOQ010036534.1, read as the reverse complement.
CTTTCTTGGAAACTGATACCGACTTATTGAATCGAGGTTTCGCATTTACGACAGCTTCAGAGTTAACAGAACCTCTTTATCGATAAGTAATCGTTAATGAACAAGTTTCGGTTTTAAGTCGTATTAAGTCGACGTTCAAGAGGAATATATATAAAATTTGAAAGGAATCGGGGCATCGTTCGAAAAGATACTATATTAGAAGTGGTATTTAATTTAGAATGTAACGTTTTATCGAATTCAAAAGTTATTTAAATTCATGATAAAAAATTATAAAAGCAATTATTAACTATTAAATTCGAATTCACGCAATTATTATTTTCGTTCAAGGGGAATCAATCTATATTAAAAGTGGTATTTGGCTAGAATATAACATTTTATCGAATGCAAAATCTATTTAAATTCATGATGAAAAATTATATAAAAAAATTATTAATTTCGAAGTTGAGTGTTAATAAATCATGGATAGAAAATAAGTACATTAATAAATATACTATTTATTATGATAAATATAATCTATTCACATGGAGAAATATTTGCAGAAAAAAATATTTGTGTGTGAAAAAAAGAAAAAAAAATCTTGTCTTTTACCCTATGCGTACTGCTCGTTTCAATAAACTGAGACGACTGAGACAATTCTATCTTAAAAAGGAGTGAGACCCCTAAAGATGATCGATTACAGGAATTATTTTTCATTCTTTGGTCTTGATTTTTTTTTGTCCTTGTAGACACTTTTTCGTTCAATTTTTTTTCACGTGTATTCGAGTATCGTGCCATTTCTGACCGTAATTAATTTAATTTTTTAAATTCTCTGTTCAGGAGCTTTCAGGACATTGCCTGTTAAAAGTTCGTATATTGAAAACTGTGAACCGGCTCTGGAATTAAAAAGACAATTTTCGTCATTGAATTATTATTTTCGAATAGAATAGAATACGAACCACCCATTTTATGATTTTAAACTTCGCCCCTTTTTAGTTCGTTTGCAAGATGCAAGTTTGCATTCCTGTCTGTCCAAAATCTATATAAAAAGCGTAAGCAGTAAAATTACATTTACAAATAAATATTTGTTAATAATTGGGATGAAAATAAATGTAAAAAAAAATATATAAAGAGTTTTTGTTTATATATTTACTGCAGTTTATTAAAAATATTATTCAAAGTACAAACTTACTTTTTAAATATTTTATTAACTAAATATAAAAAAATTCAAGCTCATTTTTACGAACTAATCACAATCATTAATAATTATAGATGTAGATTATAAAATGTAAATAAAAGGGATTTCCTATCTTTAATAAATATAATAGTTTTCAATTGGATATAAAATTTGCGGTGAAATTATGAAATATTCTAATCAGTAATGAAGTACACAGCCTAATATCACCAATCGAGATTGCAATCGCGAATTCTTATGAGAAGTACCTTTTCCCCTTCTCGGTAGTTCTTTCCCCTAATTGGAAGAACCACTCAAATTCTAATTGTCAGCCAAAAACACAAAATGACCTTAACAAGCAGATGACCCACCTCTTTTATTACATAGAAGGGGGAAAGCATTGTCGTCTTTCTACGTTGAAGCCGGTTTTAAGGCAATTCACGGAAAGCAACTTCCTACGTTCCAACCGGTTTTATAACAGTTTCCGGAGGGCAACTTCCTACGTTGAAGCCGGTTTTCGAGATATTCGTTGAACCGACTTTCTACTTTCCAAACGGTCATAGGAGTAAATAATTCTGATTGTTATTAATAAAAAGTATTTTGAAATTGTATACTTCTGTATTCTATAATATGATTGTGTAATTTTATTTTGTATTGTATTTTTTGTTGTATTAGAAATTAATTTTTTTTATTATTATATGTGATTGAAACATTTTTTATTTGTTTCCATAAAAAGGAAGAAAAAGTTACAATAATATTATAAATGGTGAAATTTAATAAATACTGCTCAAATCATTAACTTGTCATTGTATTAAAAGAAAAATCAACAACAAAATTATGTGAATGTTTTTAATTACATCGAAATATCTGATGTGTATTTTGATTTTGCTGTTTCTTTCAACTAAACATTGTTAAGCATCAGCTTGAATTATGTTACATACTTCTGCACCTGTTATATTTATCGTTTAATTTATCCATCAAAATGAATTAAAGTATGAAGTTCTTTATTTTCTCACTAAGTTAAGTTCTCTCACTTTTTACTGTTATGAAAAATGATAATTCACACTATTTGTATTCTATGTGATATAAGTACAAGTTGTCCCACAAGGTATGTAGCATCTAATAATTACAGATTTGATATAACATGTTAAGATGAGTATTTTGATGTACAAGATGGGATCCCCGAATATAGCATCATAGTGTAATCAATTTGTGAAACTTGTGTTTTGAAAATTTCAAGAAATCAGAGAAAAAAAAGGGAAAATCAATGTTTATTGAGAACTTTAAATACAATGAGTATTGAAATGCAATGAGTATTGAATACAATACAAAGTAAATGAAACTGCATCTCAAATGAGTTTTGAGATGCAGAGCCATTTGAACAAATAAATGACGAATTCTGGAATATAAATTAGCAATTCTTTTCTGCAAAATCTGCTCAATTTTTTTAAACCCAGTTTCAATTACTACTCTTAAGTCATCTAATCTCGAAGGCTATGTGAAATACATTGTGTCTTTCAAACTTCTCCTTAAAAAAATCTCACAAGACCCGGGGAGTGATGGTCACTCCATTTCATTTTTTTTTTTTTTTTTGCTTTCGTAATGTACTCTAACCAGATCAGTCTAAGTTAAAAATGTTCCTCTAAGGGTTTGAAGTTTCGCTCAATGCGATGAGGTACAGTACCATCTTGTACAAACCAATAAGCGCTTAGGTTTCGTTCATCCGATAATCGTGTCTCCGTTTATGTTGTGGGGACACAGCCATCTAGGGAAGCTTCCATATTGAACAATCGTAGTATGAATCAAAGTTTGAAATAGAATTTGACAGATTCGTAATTAATGGTCTTAGTATAATTAAAATGCGGCTCTATATTCGAAGACTTCCAATGTTATACATCAAAGCATCCATCTTGATGTGTTCTATCGATAATTATTTCACAATGCTGCTCTTGGGGGCTACCCTGTATATCGTAATTTCAAATTTCAATTTTTTACAAAAAGAGTTAAATAATAAACAAAATATTTTTTGACATTCAGTTACAGTAGAAATTCCTATAATTAATAATTGATAAAACATTGAAAAATGATTTTTTATTGTAACTATCGAATAGTTAACAAATTATGCAAAACCCTAAATCCAGCGATGACATTGCATAATAGCTTGATAGCGGTAAATAAAAAATAACATCTTTGTTTATTAAGAAAGGTATAAAAATTTTAGTTTTGTAATAGTATTTTTCAGATTTTCAATGTATAAAAAATGCAAAAATCTACATTAAATATCTAATTTCATATAATTAAAACTATACTGAAGAGCACTTTCCAACTATTTCCAAATTGTCTCTGTGTTAAAATTGATATCTCTAAGCAAAACTATCGATTCTATAGAACACTAACATATAGGCAATGATTTTTCTAATGTCTAAAAATAATTAAGTAAACATTTTATACATTTATTTGATCCTATAAATCATATTCAGCAAAATTATTTTGAAACTCTAATGTTCTAGTTTTCAGGGATCAAAGCACTCTAAGTTATAAAGATTTGAATATCATCGTTTTAGGAAGTTAAAAATTATATCACTTTTGACAATCAATCTTGGAAAAAGTCCAAACTATGTAGGGTATGTTTTCTTTAAGACATCCGTAGGATAGAATTTAATATCGTATATTTTTATAGAATAGAGATATTAAAACTTCCATAACACAATCAGTTTTAATGGAAAAGAGTGGAACTTATTTCTTTAAAAAATTGGAGTCTCAAGAATATTTTATTAAATATGACTCTCTGAACTAAGGTTATGTATAAAAATTGAAAACGTGTAATTAATTACATTTGTTGATTAAAACTATATAAAATATTATGCACTTCATATACACTATTTTCTAAGCAAATGCACGAATGCTATTAAAGTTAAAAATATGTATGATGTGCATTGATTAAAAAAATTATTGTATATATTAAACGACAATTGCCTTAAATAAAACCAATTTATTGATTTCATAATATAGATATTGCAAAAATTTAAAGATTTTCTTTTTCATTTATATTTTAACAAATACCATGGTTCATACTTATTTCATTTCATTTCCTATTTGCTGAAAATTGTACATTTTTAGTTTTAATTTCCAGTATAAATTAAATTTTTCATTTAATATGAACTTTTATGTATGATAAAGCTAAGCACACATTGATAAAGCTAATTTTTTTTCGTACATGCAAAAAATACTAAAGCAGGTTAAGTTTTATTTTTACTTTGTTTGAAATAAATTGTTGAAAAACATAGTTTAAATATCTTTTTAAAAATTCATTGGATACATAAACATCATTTATAAGTTAAAATATTGATATCATTAAACATATTTTTTAAAACACTAACTTAATGCACAAAACCTATGCAATAACGGAAGTTATCATGGAGAAAGGCTGAAATTTTGTTTAAATTTAATTAATTAAAATTTTAATCAAAGATTAAAAAATAGTACCAAGGTGTACGCTTCCAACCTCCAAGGTACACATGTTCTGTATTTTTATTTGTAAATGAAACGGTCTAGACTGTAGAGCACCAACATAAACAGACATTCAATTTTATTTTAAGAATAGGTATAGACTGTAGATGCTGTTATTGCATTAATTTGTATTTAGATTTATTTCCTGCTTCTTATGTAAATTCTTAATTCCTTATAAACTGCAGTAGTTTTTCCCAGGGCAACTCCCATATTTATTATTTCGCAGTAATGAAAACAAAATTTATTAAGTGTAGAATTTGATATTTTTTTAATTGCGATATATTTTAATCATTCTACAAATTCTAACGCATTTATCGCATATTTTGTTTTCATAAATAACAGACATTTTAGGTAGCTTCCGCAGAGAAATAAATAAGTTTTAAAATTATTCTTTAAACTTATTCCCTATTAAATGTAAAGATTAAAAATTTGAAATGCTCTTTGTAAAATAAAGGAATTAGAAGGCTAATTTTTGGTTTATATTGTTCTGCAATTTTCAAATAGAATGTAATTGTCATTGGCAGTTTCTATAATCACCAGATGCTAAGCATTTAATTAATTTATAAATTTTATTTCCATTTAAATAATTTATTAATTCTGAAAAGTAGTTGAGAGCCAAAACTAATATCTGAAATTGATTATTAAGAATGTAGATATAGTAATTTAAAAAATAAATGCCTTATTTAAAAAAAAAATCTTTAAAAAATCATGTTACTGAAAATATTATCCATCGTTTGTCACTTCTATATATGTATATATAAGAAAATTTATGAACTTTACTTATCATAATTAATAGTATGTAATAAAATGCATTAAAGGAAATCTTAGTGATTTAAGAGATGAATATTTCAATATATGTCAAATTTAAATGTATTTTGAATGCAGATTGAAACGTTTGGTTAATTTAGAAGACATTGAAAACGAAAATTTTCAGGACAGTTGCTTGAATTCTAACATTTTAAAAAGAGTTTAAAGTTGCATTCCATTCGATAAAATGTTAAAGATATTCTAGCAGTAAAATAAAATTTAGGATATTTATCTATATTACATATTCTACATTTACCACTGGGAATAAATCTTTTTAACTCTCTAGATTTCCGTTTGAGAAGCGAAATGTCTTTTCAAAAAAACTTGGAAAGGCCATATTTCTTATTCAAATCTTTTGAGCTGTCTCTATCTGTAAATGTCATATTTTCATTTACGCGTACTGTAAAGCAAAATAGGGTTTTTTTTTAAATTCTTTATAAGCGAAAACAGTTATTTTTCTGATTTTCCTTCTTTTCCGTTCTTTTTATTTATTTTTTCTTTTCTTCATTTAAAATGATTCTTCTTTTTTACTTTAAATATTTCACTAAGATTTATGGCTTTTTTTATAAAAAAAATAAGTGGGTTATGTTTTAGTAGCTTAAAACAGTTTTGGGAATTCATTAAATTCAATCGAATTCGTCTAATGTAAAATGATAAAACCAAGTGAAGTGAAGGAAAAGAAATTTCTTTATTCAAACATTTTATGCTCTATTAGTATTAATTATTTATTTTATTCCACACATGTTTAATACAGATGTTCATTCACAAACAGCGAAAGTTAAAATAAATACAAGAAAAATCGAAAAAAAAAATTCAAATAACTATGTATAATATTGATTCGGTTAGATTTAATAAATAACAAGATAGCCATAAGGACAGCTTTAATTTTCTGATATTTTAGTCGATGGAACATATTCAATTTTTACCTAATTAAATCGTTGCAGTCATTCTCAATGTCTGTGGCTCTAAGTAATGAATTTTCGTCTTTTGGTTTGAAAAGATTAAGATGGAGAAATATTGCTTTTCATTATATACTATACACTGGCTAAACCAACTGTGCTTAAATCTCAATGCCGCGGCACTGACATGTGAGCACAGGAAACATATATCTGAAAAATTTACAATTGAAATCATAATCTTCATCTGATTACGGTACGACGAAATCAGTCTCATATTTATTACTCTTGCTATGTTACATTAGAAAGTTAATTAATTAAAATCAATATGGACCCATTATATGTCATCTGACATCTGTTGGCTTTCTTTACTACCTTCCATGACAATTTACCGATATTAGAGGTATCAGTGAAAGTTGAATGTATACTGTAATTATTTATAAATTGGTCCGGATAAATTCTTTTCTTTTTGTTATAGTAGTATATGACACTGAAGCTCGATATCTTTTAAGGATTTGCATTGATCCACTACTATAATTTTTTTTATGTTTATTGCTTGCTCTCCCACTCTCAGTTAACTTTAAATCAATATAACAATATTTATAAAGAATTTGTTTTTACAGCAGCTAACAACAATTACACAACATTAAGGAAAAGTTACTAGATGCTACACATAATTCTTAAGCATCCTTTTCCAGATGCAATGATAACTATTAGGTTGGTGCGTATGAAATGTCGGATTCTCTTTACATGCGGACGTTTGTCTCCCTGTTTTCGTTATACTTTTGTCTTTGGCATAACCTCATTCATAGTCGTATTGTCCATTGCCAGAGACTCATTTCAGTAAAATAGGTTTTCTCGAAGGTCTTCTCTTTTGTTATTTCTTTTGAGTTTATTGCCGATATGAATTCTGCCGACATTCGCGTCATTTTCTTATATGAGTACAAACTTTGTAATAGTGCTGCAAAAGCTGCACACAACATAAACCAAGCGTTTGGGGAGAATACGGTTAACGATCGGAAAGTGCAGCGTTGGTTCGAAAAATTTCGGACTGGCGATTTTTCACTGCAAAATGAGCCGCGCGGAAGACCCAAAACGTCTGTGAAGAATGATGACCTGAAGGCTCTAGTGGAAGCGGATCCAGCCGTATCCACGAGGGAACTTACTATCAGGATGAAAGTTGACCATACAACGATATTGAGACACCTTTCTGAGATTGGCAAGGTTAAGAAGATGGACAAGTGGGTACCGCACGCACTGACAGAGCGAAATAAGCTGGAACGAACTGGAATATGAAGTTTTGCAGCATCCACCCTATTCACCGGATCTCTCGCTGACCGATTTTCATTTTTTCAAGCATTTAGAGCTGTTTTTAAGGGGAAAACACTATGAAAATGAAGACAGTCTAAAAAACTCGATATCAGAGTTCATTAATTCTAAAGACCAAAATTTTTTTAAGACAGGCATCTACGCTTTAAAATCTCGTTGGGAGAAGTGTATTGAAGCGAATGAAGCATACTTTGATTGAATAAACAGCTTTTGAAGAAAGATATGCAGTTTTATACAATCACTTAAGAATCCGACATTTCATACGCACCAACCTAATAGTTACAATTTCAAATGACAAGTCATTTTTCATTTCATTCCGTCTCTTCGAACTTTTCAAGTTAGCAAAATGGATCAGAACTACTGACTCCATTAGTTATGTTTAGTTGGTTACATCAATGTCTCGTTTTACTGCAACAATAGGGCCTCGTGAACTGAACCTCGAGGACGATACATGAGATTGCATCTGCTATCACAAGTTCCGCACCACACAAATGGAAAGATGTTTGGCCCAAAGGGACTTAATGTGCACTTGAACAGCTTACACGATGGTTCTTCAGTGGAATCGGGTACCGAAACAGAAACCAAGTTCCGAAACCGAGTCCTTGCCATTAGTTACGTAACGTTATTCCATCCATTATTATTGAATTCAATTCCAAGTTTCGTAATTCTATTTATTTTCATTTCATCGTTCAAATGGCTTAATAGTTAAAACCAATTTATGCAAAAAAAATATTGAGCTGTTTTTTAAGATTATTAATGAAAATGTTTGTAAACAATTCAATTTCTACTATTAATTCTCATCCTACATATATTTACTTCTATATCTTGTTAAAATTTTTAATAGTTAATAAAATACTTTTAATTCGTTCACTCAAGTTCAAATACATTTTTTAAAATTTGTAGTGATTGAAACTTGATGCTAATACATTTTCCAAATATAAATTCATTAATTAAATTTAATAAATTTTAATACTTTAAATAGGATTTTAGAAGTTTGCTATGAGAATTGAAGTCAACATTTACTTGCTCAATCGGTAAACTTTAAAGATTACAGTATTTGTCATGTGTAGATGAAGAACGCGAGTTTTATTCTTGCTCAAATCAATACATTTCTAATACTTATTTTATGACACTTGACAATTTTTTATAATTATTATTTAATAAAAAGTAATTATAATGGATTTTTTTCTTTGTTCACCTAAGTATAAATTGAATTAAAAATTATATTATTGCTTTGACTAAATTGTCTTTCATTCGCAGAAATCAGACTAATGTAGACCATTGCCCTACAATTCGACATTATAAGGTTTCTCCAATTGCGAAAAATAAGTAAAAAGCTGACAGACACAAGGTAGCTACAAATTAATTTTGTCTATTTGAAAGCATTTGCTCCTGAAACTGATGATTGAAACGAAATCAAATTTAACGTCTTTCTGCTGAGGACAAGACACAATGAAATTCCTCAATAATTAAATAAATTAGAATTACTGCTTTTATCCTTATGGCAAACGGAACAATCGTTACAATGTTCAAAAGAAAAATAGATTATAATCTTTGAGAAACTAAGAATAAAAATATTAAAAAATATAATAAATAAAATTCAGTCTGAAACTCACTGGAAATAATGTTTTATTACGAATCATAAGGAACATTTGTCCAAAAGCTGAATTTTTCTGCACAAAATATGAGAATTTCATCGATGATCAATAAACGTTTTTAAAATGAAATAAATATCTTCATGCTATGAATTTGCTTTTTGCCCACTCTTTAGTTTTAGCTATGAATGAGTACAAACAAAGAAAGTTAATTTGTGAAACTATGTACTTTTTCTTACTTTTTAATTCAATAATCGAAGGAAGACTCTGGGTAAGATACGGCAAGCTCGAAGATAGGAAAATACTTTGCATTTTTAAATTTGCTTTAATCCAAACCGGGAAGGTATGATTATTTACAAAGGAGACTCGGCTAGAAACTCCATGTGCATTCAAAACCTACAAAAGCTATTACAATACTTTTAATTTATTACACTTATGAGTATGAGACACTAGAAGTAAAAGATTTATTTAAATCTGTTTGATAATGAACTAAGTACATGTAAACAATATAACCAAAGGAAATACTAAATATCACAAATATATGTATTTATTTAAAAAAACATAATTATTGGAAATTTATATTTTCGAAAATTTTATCTTTTTGCTTTGAAAGTGTGTGCTCTCACATTTCGACCAGGAACTTGCTAGACGAAGCTAGAGCGTTCCACCATCTGCGAAATCGGCATTTCTTACAAGAAGACTAAGAAAGGTGATGACACTTTTCTGTTTCGCTGTGCGATTGGTCAAAGCATAAACAATCATATTTAATGAAAACATATACTTTATTTAGGATTCTTATTGTAATTTATGCAATTTATTTTGGTTCTCATGGGCACCTCTAAAGGCTAGTTTTATCACTAAAAATTTAAGTATTTTTTGCTATAGAAAATCAGCAGAGATAATCATGTCGAAATTAACATGGTTCGCGTTGGTCTTGTGGTAAGGTTTCAGATTACACAAAAGATCCCACCCATAATGGTCTGGCGCACGCTAAATTCGACGGAGACAAACTTCCTTCGATTGGTGTTACTTATCGGTATGAAGAGGAGTGCCATTTTTGGTATCTTCCTCGCCCTCTTATTGTGGTTAAAAATTTTGAGATCTGCCCAGAAATAGCCCTAGCTTATGTTGCCCTAGAACGGGACATTAATATAACTAAACTAAATTAAAGTCAGTATTGTGTCTTGTACTCTAATAAAAATGTCTTAGCTCTAGCCTCGACCTAAAATTCTGAGACTTAGTTAATGCCATAAATGTATTTCATAACACTGGCGAAACTAAGTAAAAAATATATTAAGCAGTTTTACAGAATCTGGCTTGCTAATATATATTTTACGATTTTTTTTCTATTATAAGCAAAATTGAGCATGGAAATTCAGTTATAGTCATTAGACAATATTCAGAATTTCATTAAGTAATTTCGTTTTTGAATATTTTTGAGTTTACTGCTTCCTAAAGAATCTACCGACAAATTGTCAACCATTCCAAAGAGTTTTTTTAATATATTTTTGAATGCTAAACTTGTATACAGAATTTAATTTGTCTTTTTCTTTATATTTTAATGACGTTAAGTTTACTTTACTTAAATAATTAGGCTCAAATTTTTTTGAATCTCGTACAAAATCTGAAAAAAAAAAAAACATTTTACAAAACTAGTCGACAATACTCCTTCCAAATTTGATCCGTCTATTTCATACCGATTTTGAATTACTGCGTTTATTGTCAAATAAACAGACATAGTGCCAAAAATATGTTTTTCGAACACAGGTTTGTTTGAAAAGAAGAAATTTATCAAAGAACTCGATGTCGGATTTTTTTATCGATAAAAATACTATATTTACATTTCGTATATGAGAACATGATCAATAAAATTCTTGAGAATTAAAGTACTAAAACAGACAACCATAGATTTCATAATCTCAAATGAAAAAAAAACGTTCCTTAACATCCAACAAGTCTTGTTATATTTGCATATAACAATCTATTCATATAACATTATCAAAATACAGTCAACACAAAAACAGAATACTTGTAAATAATCTCTACCTTAAAGAATGCTTCAGCTGGTAGTTTTGAAAAATACTTGTAATTTGAAAAATTGATTTTAATTTTATTAATTCTACAGTATAAAACATAACTTGATGTTTACACATTTGGAAGCTTATTGTATTATATATTCAAGAAATTCCTAGAACTTTCTGAAAACAATGTATTAATTTCCTCCGGGTAATATATTGACGGTAAAAAAGATTATATATGGCTAGGAGGGTTATCAAGCAAAACAATAGCCTTCGAGTTTGAGCTTTAGATGATTACATTTATTTGTTTGAAAAATGAAAAAAAGTATGAGTACAAAAAAAAAAAAACAAATTGAAAAAATTGAAGAAAGAGTTGTGAAATAAAAAATATATTCTTATTATGTTATATTATAAAATTTATAGTTGTTCATTTCTAAAATGTCGGAACAAGTGTCAAAAACAAGAATCTAAATTTGCCTTTATTTTTTACAATAACAAAGTAATATTTTTTTAACCATACAGCTTGAGACATTTAATCAGAACAAATATATCAACAACAGAATTTGAAGTTTTTAATACCTTGATGAAACTATAAACATTTTCTTCTGTTCTTTATTTTAATACTTATTTAATAAAGAACACTTTAGTTTCATATCCAATTTTTTTCCTTGTTCATATAAGGTTGTTATTATTCCATATTATTTATATAAGCTTTGGGAATCAAAACTGTAAAATTATGAAAGATGAACATAAATATTTGTTCTAAATAAAACTCAGTATTGATTTACGGCGGTTGAAACCGATCAATGTCTATTTAATAAGTTACTGATTAAAATATTTAAAATTTCTTTAAGACCAAAAAAAAATGTATCTTTTAGAGTCAGATAAAACTGAAAACTAAAAATACTTCTTCTTAATATGTTTATACATGTGTAGTAAGTTTCGGCAGCTTTTCTTGATTCTAGTCATAATTTGTTATAAGAAAGTTTATTGAATTTGACATCCCCCAAAACGTAAATTATTACAGTTTACTTTATATGTAAGTAAATAAATTGCTGAAGATAAAATTTAAAAAAATAATCAATATGAATCCTAAGTGAGAAAGGAATTAAATATCCTTACTTATATACTAAATCGATTCAATGTTTTATGAAAAGTTTCAATCGATTTAATTTTTTTGAAAATGCAGAGGTTCTCAAACATATATGGACAAGCGATTTTTTGAAATAGCAAGCTAATAAAAAACCAAGAAGGAAAGAAAAAGAATTAGCTTATGGAGAGATATTACCACGCATAAGTATTATACTGTATCAAATAATATACATATTCTGCCCTTTGTACATGTGACGTGATAATATCAAAATATTAAATCATTGCTCTTCAGTTCTTGAGTAGCTGAAAAATGCCTCACAATATTGAATACTCTGTTAATGATGTAACTGACATATGACGTTTAAAAGCTCAAAATGTAACATTTCTTATATTTCTGAACAAAAGACGCTAAGCAGATGCGTTATTAATGAACATTTTTCGAAAAGATATTAATGTGTTTAAAAAAAGTCCCCAGGTAGACAAAAAATAAGTTTTAGTGAAAAATGCAGATGCATTGCGTGCAGGCTTCAGCTTAACATGTCTTTTTTTTTAAATTAAGAAGGCCTTTAGCGTTTTCAACTTCAATCTACTCTTCGCCGGCGTAAAAAGGAAAAGAATTTTTTATACTAAAAATATATACATTGTATGGATGTTGGTTAACTTCTTTTTATTATTTAGTGACAAAAAATACTATTGGATCATCTACGGTTAGGTATATCATTGGATCATCTTTGACTAGAATCACGAGAAAAATGAGATGGAATGCCATGCCATTATCGTAATAATAAAAGCTTAATTATGTTGGGAGTCTATATAAAATTTTGTGCTTTTTTCAAAAAAATGATTTTCTTGTTATTCATTATGTAAATTTGGTTGATAATTAATAGAATATTTCTAATTAATTTTCTTAAATGAAAGAAAATCACAAAACATAATAATCGATGAAGCAAAATTTGCTTTAATTCCATAAGAATAATAAATTCGTTATTGAAAAAAATGAAAAATTATAAAAATTATGGAAAACAATGCAGAAA
>JAPMOQ010036534.1:377729-429941 GCA_026543055.1 Argiope trifasciata | reverse complement strand
TGAAACGTTCTAGTGAACAATTTTAAAAGTCCTAGATCCCGACTGAATTTAATTATATCTGTTTTTCTTAACTATATCCGTGACATATTTATAGTTCAAACCACCCATCCTTTTGGAACAAACGTACGCACATATTCACTTCTAATTTTTAGAATGTTTTACTTCATATCATTAACATATCATTTTAAATCCTTTATTTTCTTAAATTTATCATCTTGTTCAGTTGCTTAATTAGGTTAATGTCCAATTTAGAACCATCAATAAAAGGATTTCAGGATGGAACTCTCAATTTTGAGCCACAGCCAGGTGACGGACAAAGCTTGCACTTCATATCAGTTCTAAGATGTTAAGCTCTGATGAATTTCAAGAAAAATCAGTTTATTTATAAGGTAATTGTTCTATTGAAAAAGGGTCCCTTGCGGAAAGTAATCCCTTTCCAAATTCGTTCCACTAAGTTATACTACTCATTAATTTACTACCATGATAAATGTTATGAAATATTATAATCATAAATCATCTGAATTTAACTTATTTCGGAAAGGAAACTAAATTGTATCGGAATTGAAAACATAATTTCAGAATTCAAGTACAGAAAGTAAACAAAAATAAAAATGTATGATGAAATTAAACCTATTAATGAAACAAACCCGAATTAAATTAACTTTGGAAACTAAACGAAACTTATTACGAAACGAAACTAAAAATTATTTCGTATGTGTACAAAGTTAAAAAATGAAAAAAAAATTATCATTGTATTTAGTGAGCGCCATTGCAGTAACTACTATAAATAATTAAACTCTGCAATTATCATTCGATGTTAACTCTAAAATTTTCAAAGTTTAATTTTCTCACAGTTTAATAGAATTAAAACAATTTGTAATAAAAAATTTCAGTTATCAGAGCAAGTTATTTTATTAAAACTTTAAACAATAATGATTTGCCTAAAAACTACTGCAGAACTTCCCAAAACAACTATTTTCTTTACTTTGAATGCGAAATAAACAAGGAAACTAAATAAAAAGAATATTCAATTGCAAAGTTGAAGAAATTGTTAAATTATATGAGGGTCATCATTTAATTTTAATAGATGCTATATAATATAATCTGGACACTCTTTAAAACCAATGAGGAAATATGAGTCCTAAGTTATAAAACATATTGCGGCATGGTTAAAACCTTTATGGTTTCATTTTTCAGTTTATTTAGAAGTAACAGATATTAAAGCAAAATTAGTGAAGAAGCCATCACAAATAACGTGTTTTTTCCATCTCGATTATCTCCAGTCAATTTTGCCAAAAGAGCAAGATTTCGTTCTTTACTAATAATAAATATCAGTGTGTGTTTTTGTGTGCACTGTCTTAAAATGTATCAAATCCACATGCCTTAACTTTGGTACAAATGTATTTTAAAGATTGTAAATGCGCAAATTCCAACAGTCTTCTATAAATGTTAATTAATTAATTAAAAATTTAGACATATTCTTATAATACATTTCGAATGTGATCTGTACAAAAATATTTTTTCATCATTTGATAATTATACAGTATATATGTTTATTAATAAACATATAACTGTATACGCAAAACACTAAAATACTGTATTTTATACATGTTTAAAATATATTTTTGCAAACTATTTACTAAAAAAAATAATTAAATTATGTAAAAAATTATTAAATATTTATTTCTACATACGATTTTTTTCGAATCTTTTTAATAGCTGCGCGTTTGAAAATTTTTCAATCGAATTACACCTTTTTAAATAATAAATTGAAATTAAATCGTTCGTGGAGTGTTCTCAAGCACTTCAAATATTCTGTCTATGTTCAAATGAAACAGCAAGTAATAATATTTTCGAAAATGTCATTTAATTAGATGACAATGTTGGTGGTGAAAAATCATGCAATCGTATTTTTATAACTTCAAACTGATTCTTAATGAATGTACGATTCCATACAGAAAATGGATTTCTGTTCGCACGAAATAAAATATCATTTTCTTGAATTAATTTATATCATCATTTTAATGAATCACTTCCCACAACACTTTATAATTTCGATCTAAAAATAAGATATATTTTATTAATAATGATTATTTATTTTTTAATGTTACTTCATCATGTTTTAAATAATATCTATCTATCTATATAAATTAATAAAGATAGGCAAGAATATTCATAAATTAAATCAAACTTAATGCTAATGAATCATAAAAACAAATTAAAAATCATTATAAATGATTAGTAAAAATAAAAATCTCAATAAGCTTGCTAACATTTTTCTATTATACTATTTCATGAGGGTTCATAATGTAGCAGCATTAACTAGAATCATATAATTTGAAAATAATTTATCTATTGTTATAATCAATATATTCATATGGAAATGGCAGAAAATCCACAATGAAAATACACGAAATTTTTAAAAATCCAAATTCAATATTCCTTTTTAACGAATAAATTTTAAAATCATAAAATAGATACGAAAACCTTAGAAAGATAACTTTTCTTAAACGCAAAGCAATTTTTGTACAAAAGTTTGAGGAAACAGACTGCAATTAAAGAATCTAAATTTATCAGTTGGGTTCCCCTATCTATGTTGGTCCCGGTGGCCTGGTGGTAAGGTCTTGGTTTCAAAGCTGGAAAGTTACAGGTTCGAGACTCAATTCCATCGAAGAACCTTCGTGTATGGGGGGTCTCTTGCACATTAAATCTGTCAGGCCAAATGTCCTCCCGCTGGTGTAGTATGGTTCAATACAGGTGTCTTCCTCGTCATTGGACTGTGATCCAAAATTAAGAGGTCTGCCTTAAAATAGCCCTAGTGTTTCTTTACAACGGGATGTTAAAATAACTAAATTTTTAAAAACTAAAAGCCTTATCTATGTAAATATTTTCAAATTTGATACAGTCTGCGAGGTTTATCAGAAAATAAATAAACAATCATCAGTGAACATAATTCCATAGCAGAGGTAGAATATTTGAAGCTATTTCAAATATAAAAGAAACCAACATTATTCGGATATCAAAAGAATCATAACGCTCATGAAAGATGGATGGATTATTCCTATACCTACTATTTTTAAACCATTTCAGTAACAAAATTCTTCCGTTATTTTCATGAATAAAACATTAAATGCATAAATGCATGCTCATTTTTTATTCGTTTTTCAAAATTCTCTTATTTTTTAAAAAGTTAAACAAGATTATACAGTACATCTTAATAAGAAAATCATGATGACAAGAAATTTATATATATATTTAAGATTTGATTAAAAACTTTATATATATGTGGGTGTGATGAGTTTTAATGCATTAGTCCACTGGTTTAGATTATTATTGGTTTATTGAATGATTAAAATAAGATGACTTTTTACAATGAAGTTTCTCTGATGAAGAATTAATTGCAATGTCAAGTAGATATGTTCAGTTGCTCTTTTCCACTTACGCGTGGCACCTTAAGCATTTACAGATGAATTCTTTAACACAAGAATTCCAGTTTCGGCCCTTTGAAGAGGACCAAGTCTCAGCGGTTTCCGGTCGCTACCCTTCTCGGCCGACGGTCCGTATTCCTTGGTGTTGGGAACTCTCTCTTCCCTCTCCCCTCTGACTGCTGATTAACACCGGAAGAAGTGCTGAGCACCCTCTCGTGGAATTAATTTACCACATATATTATGCGTTTCCTTATATATGTGTGATCATCGCCCATGTGTTTTGTTATATATATGTGTAAAACAATAAATAAAAAAAAATGACAAGAAAGCCTTTTTCCTTGTATTGAACACCTAGCACTGTGATATGAATTTCGAAACTCCGTTTATATTTTAAAATTTGGTATGCATATATATATATATATATGTGTGTGTGTGTGTGTGCGTGAGTGAGTGTGTGCGTGTGTGTAGCTTAATTATTACAATTAGACATGTACTGCCAATTGCACGAAAATAAGGCGACCAGTTGTATTAAAATGCATTGGTCAATTTTAGTATAGAGAATAATAATAAAAATTTTGCTTGAATTAAATACACATAGTTCTATAAAACTTAAAACAAAAATAATGAATGAAATAGTTTCTTGCATTCCTTTATAAAGATATAAAGTTTCAATTTTCTATCTGTAAAATTGATTAGATATCAAAGTGAAAATGATTAGTCAATTTTTCCGTAACTATGATAGGTATTTCAGTAAATGTTTCGTTGTATTTTTCAGGGGTAACAAATATTTCGAAATATTATTAAAAGGCCAAATTCTGAAAATGATAATGCACTTATTAAATTTCATTATTTTTTTTTAAAAAAGGGATACGATAAAGCATTAAATGAAAGGTTCAACAATTTATTCCAAATGGATATCTTCGATATCTTTACAGAGGTGCATTTTTCTGTCAAAACATGCATATGCACAACCGAGATAATAGTTATAACCAGAACTATCTTTAATATGATTATATATGATTAAATCTATCTTTAGACATATTTTTTATGATTTAATCTATCTTTAGATAGCTTTCATTAAGTTCACAAATAAGAGTACGTAATACCTATTCATGCATTAATCAACATATAATTTAATTGAATATATCAAATACCACTTGCTATTCGTTTCACTAAACAGGACTAACGAAAGAGTTTTTAAATATGCCAAACTCTCATTTGCGCAAAATTATCACGGGCTAACAAAATTTACAAAATGATGGATTTGAAAATCCCTCTACTTCTAGTAAAATAAAATTCGTCTGTTTAAACAAAGAAAATTCAGATTCTGCTTAATGTAGGGTACAATTGTAAAATTCTAAATTTCAATTGTATAGCTCTACAAACTTGAACAAAAGTAATAGGACACCTCTGTAACTTTGCTATTTTTTTGCCTCTTCACAAAACTGATGTCAATGGAAATGACTGAAGAGCCCAAGTTTCTTTGGATAGATAGATTCATTAACTGGGTTAATTAATTTTAGAATTTTTTTTCTTATAAATATTTTAACATGGAATTTCTAGATTTTAAATTTATACTTCATGTTTAAACCTTTTCAGCATTAGACTTTGCGTCAGGAAAATTACACCATTTTCAATCGTAAAAGATTTTCCGTAAACACTTTAAAATCTGAACTTTACAATTGCACCATGTAATTCGAAAGCTTTCTCATTATTTCGCATTAATAAACTACTATAAGGATATTTAAGGATTATTTTGCTAATTTTTGAAAAAAAGTGATCCGATCTTGAATTGTATTCTTCAGTTTAATTATAATTTGATTATAAACTCCATTTTAAAAGGAACATTAACAACGAACTTATAACTATTTTAAATTATTATTAATATATGTAATAACAAAGAATTAAAGAAAATGAGGCATTTGTATATTAACTGCTAATTATTTTCAAGTTCTAGGCTTAACCATATGGAAATGATAAACTCTGGGTTTAGCCACAAGAAACTGACAAACTTTGAACTTAACCTGTCAATACTCAGTGACCGACGTCTTCTTGACTTGAATATGCAACAAAAAAGAACTTTCCGTATCATATCTAATTAATAGTTTAATATATATATATAAAGAATATATAATATATAATTTAATATATAATGAATAGTTCTGTTAATTATTTGAACACTTTCATTATTCAGATATATTTTCTTTAGTAAAGAAAAGCTTTATTACCTAATGTATTGCGATGATGAATGAGGTGTTATAATTCGATACTCTTACAGCGCTAATCAGAATTAATAAATAACTTTCCTAATGTACTTGTACTTAAATAATGGATTTCAAATCAAATGGACATTTGTTAATGCTATAAATAAAATCAGGAAGTAAAATATCTCTTTGCTCCGTAATCAGAAGAATTCGAATTTTAAAGCTCGCTGATATTCCCAGCAAAGCAGATACAAGACCTCTCTGAAAATCGAAGGTTTTTCTGAGACACTCTATTAAAGAACAGAGAAAAAAGAAGAAAATACCGTAAGCAGGAAATTGTCAGTTTTTGATGTTTTGCACTGTGTTTGAAGATAAAAATTCCCTTTTCGAATACAAAGAAAATATTTCAATTCTGAGAACAATCCTTCTAAAATATTCAATGAAAGGAATGTGCAATCTTTTTTCACGATCGAAGTTCTTTTTCCTTAATGAGATATCAGTAGTGAAGGGAAGAAAAAGAAAAGATTGAACGTAATATAAAAACCAAGGCCGGCGTAGTGGCTACAATAATTTTATAAAATTTAAATTTTATTTGAGATAAAATTTTGAATATTAAAATTAAAAATTCCTGAAAAATTCACAACTAAATTGTCATATTAACAATAATGCCAGTTAGATTTTCAATGAAGGGACACATCAGTGAAGGAATTGAAACTACAAAAGCTCATTATGAGAGCAAATTATGGAACTCCATGTAACTTAACTTTTTAAAAAATTTCAACAAAAATTTTAGAATACATTCTCTGTAAAAAAAGAATGACTGTGAGTATGAAGAGTTAATGTTTTCATGATAGATTCGTTAATTGTTTTATTATAACTTTTTAATTTAATGATATTTAGAATACTTCCTTAGCATAAAAATTTACACTTTATACGTTAAGAAATTTTAAAAAATTAAACTTTAATGGGAGAAATGTTATTATCTTAAAGGCTGAACATGGATACTGGTTTGAAAAATATTTGTTTCCCTTAAAGTGAAATGAATTTTTTAAAGTGAAATTATAACCTTGTTTACTTTTCGATTTTAATAATTTTCAGAAATGCTGAAAGAAGCTAATCTTTCTTAGTTTTTTAAAACAACGTTTTAGAGTAATGGTATAGTAGCAAATTAATTTTCGAATTATGAATTGAGATTGGTGAAGGGTAGTTTTAAATGATGAAACGTATACTGAGCAAAAAAAATCAGTTCATAATGTTTTGTATATGTAAACAATGCACGATTGTTTTATCAAGTTACTAAATTCAAAATACAATATCAATAAGAAAGTTTGCAAAATTATTTTAAATTAATTTTTTTTTCAAACATTAAAAAGATTTATGATATAATTCTAAGCATAAATAAAATCAGTAATTTGAAGAATTTATTAATTTTGAAATATATTAAAATAATTTCATCGAGTTTATTTTGATTTAATTGTTCGAGTTATATTAAAATTATTTCATCATGAAATTACAATCATATCAAGGGCAATAATTTAAAAAATTTTAAGTATTACCAAGGATTTATTACGTTTATACTTTCGAAAAAATCATTTTCAAGGTTAACCAAAAACGGCCTCTTCTGCTAAGGAACACAGATAAATCTGATGCATTGGACAGCTTCCACAGTAGCATTGATGGGAATTATGGTTTAGTAGTTCGTGCCATCACTAGCTACGGTACAACCCTCCTCATAAAACCACTTCTAACTGGAAGAAGAGTGCGTCGTGAATGTGATTATTAGGTATTTCTAATGAGCGATTTGTAAAAATAATGAATGAAAACCAAATTTAAATAGTTGCAATATTGCTTTAAATAGTATAAATAATAATAGACTGACTCATATTTGGATGACTCATTGATAAATAATCGTTATATATAAACAGTAAACCGATTGTAGTTTTTATTGATATAATCCCTATCAAAATAATAAATTTACTATCTTTAATTCCATTTTTGTGAAATTTATTCTTTTTAATAAATAGTACCAATTCATATTTAATATGCAGCATGAAATGTGTCATTTAACATTCATTGAGGAATGAATGTTAAATGTCATATCATTTGATGACATTCTTCTTCTTTTTAAAAAATTTAATTAATGTATACTGTGTGTTAACTATGTTATTATGCCGGAATAATCTCATTCAAGAATGCTTACAAATTAAGAATATAAAGGGAAAATAACATTCTTTAGCTAAAAAACATAAAATATGAGCTTATATGATATACATAAACAGGAAAGAAAACACTAGTAAAGGAACAAAAGCAATGCTGTTCCATTACATGTTATATAAATCAATAAATATTGAATAAATTAGAAAAATAATCAAGTGATGAAAGGAAAGTTATCAAGTGATGAAAACCATCAAGTGATGAAAGATAAATAAAATAAGAATAAATTAAAATAAAAAAACAAATAAAGGAAACATAAAAAACAGAACTGCTCATATATTGATATGTGTGATAAGAGCGTTCATTCTAAATTTGAAGGAATAAGTTCGAATGATACCCATGTACAGAAACCATCAATACCTGAATTTCTTTATTCATTTTTTGAGAATATTTTCTTTTTTACGCTTCTAATGTGTTCGCAGTGAAAAAGAAATTATGTAGTGATTTAACCCTTTAAAACGCCATTTTTTCTAGTCTTAGCATATTAAAATACTTTTTAAACTAAGGCTGGCTTAAGTAAAATAATTCTTTACATTACTAAATAAACTTCATTAGATTAATTAATTAACATAGTTAATTAGACATTAAGTAACAATTCAAGATATACCATTGTTTGTGAGACAAGGAGGTAAAGCATGTATTTTTTTTGTTTAGTAGTAAAATTCATCCGAACTTGGACCAGTCTATATAATTTCATGCAAAACCTGAAAAATTTGATGGGAAATAGACTTTCTATAGTTCAAGAAAGGGTTAAATGATTATTGATATTTTCACCTCATTGATATGATAGGATTTAATGTTGAAATGTTACAATTTGGGGTAAAGTCCATGTTTTGTATTTAATTGGGCAATGTATCTGCTATAAAAAATTTTAAAAACGTATCTTACTAATTCTTCAGCATTTAGTGTCTCTCTGCCATTTACGTTTAATAAGTTTTTCTTATTTTACATTTGGAAGTTTCTATGTATTTCTTAACGAACTTAGTGACTAACAGGTGTAGTAATACTCACTGCGTCATTATTTGCTACTCCAATGTGGGCTCTAACCTAAACGAAAAGAAGAGAAAATCTTGGAATGCTCTTAAACTGAAGTGTGATAAAAAGAATTCAGGTCTAAAATTGTACGAATTGTTCTGACTCTCCCTCAAAAACCAGTAGTTTCTAGATTTCTTTAATTCTTTCTTATCTATGATTTCAAAGATAGATATTATAATTTTTGGAATACATATTTGAACAATCCAACAAATCACGAGGTTCTTCCACCAACCTATTTTTGGGTTTCAAATTTTACAGAATATCAATGAGGTTGTCTGTAAATATATGGCCTAACATCCCATTTCAATGCTTATTTTCATGAAATGAGTTCCGTCTGTAAAATTGGTGTGATTGGCCAGGAAATAAATGCCCCTTTTTTCGTCTCTATTCCACTTCAAAATTCTGATATACACTAGATGAAATAAAATAGTTATATACATTTCAATTTCTGTGAAGCCAAAATTTAATTCTTGGAATCTACGTTATGTGTTATGTTTATCTTTAAACATGGTTGATTTCATTTCACGAACACGATCTATTGATTATATTCCATTAAAATGATTTGAAGTTGCGAAGCAGAAGTGCTCATAATTTTTAATTTATTGCTGAAAGCCCTTTTACTTGAATATTTGTAATTATTTTATAACTTGAAGCACTACCCCAATTTTCCAAGCAAATGAAGCTACTATATAATTTGAACCATTTTTCCCATTATAATTAATACATGCCTTGTAATTGTCTCTCAGCAATAAAACTCCTTGTATTTTAAATTGTCTTGTGAGTATTACTGATAATTTTGAAGAAATAATATGGATTGGAATAAAATGGTCTTCCTTTTTTCTACGATGGAGACAAATTTTGTTTTTTATGAGCAAATTTCACTTTCGCATTCTTCCTTGCTAGCTACAATATTCCAGCTTGTTAAATGCCACAGTTATTTTAATTTCTAATATATGTATGTTTCACTGTCATAGTCACAAAAGATATTTATTATCCATATAGACCTCTTATGATGCACCAAAATATTTTTCCAACTGTAATGCATTATTCATGGCCAATTGCCTCAGCAGAGGTGCGGAAATGGAACCCAATGGACAGCTTATTGCATATTTATGAAGCTATTTCTTATCTTCATATGAGGAAAAAATGGAACTGTCACTCAAATTACTCTCCTGTATTCGAAAAGTAATTTTTGGATATTTCATTAAAAAAATCTTAGATATTGGACCAATATATATGTAACTTTCCTGCAATTTCATAATCACCAAAATGCAACTTTCACATCAAGTGAAATATTTATTCAATGTTTTCTGTGCTGTCTTGCAATGGGTGTCCATTTCTTATAGTAAATAATTGCTTCTTCTCTTTTTCACTGATTATGAAAGCAAATTGATATTAATTATTCATTTTATTGTTAGCAGCTGGTAAAATGTTATCTTATTTAATAGCTTGTCTTTCTTTATTATATTTAACTGGCAGCCGCATTCACTTTATATATCTTGTTAAAGAATGATAAATTAGTTGTTATTCACTTTTTAAACAGTTATTCTTCCCTTTCAATTCCTCATACAGTTCATTTATAATAAGCTGGAGTAATAATTTTTTATTAGCTTTGAAGACTTCTTCGAATTCTTATAAAATATACCAGACCTTGGCACATTAAAATAATTCATAGATTGATTGCTTTTTCACTTTTATGCTCAGCAAGAAGAAAATCTTCAATTGCATTTGGAGGTATTTGGCAGTTTCTACATGTCCCATTTAAAGCAGAATTATTTCCGATGCTTTCAATAGGAAAATAAAACTTCATAGGTTCACATAAGGCATTTTCAACTATTTTGCTAAGAGTGCTGTAGGCATTTGTTACTATATAATTTTTTAGCTGAACTGTATTGAAAGCTTATTCTGTTAAGATTAGATTTTAAGACATCAAAATGAATCCCAAAATTTTCACCCACTGTTATTTTATTACATATAAAAAGCATCCATCTCATTTTGCAGAATTCGACTGAATTTATTTATTTTCTTTGCAGTTTTCTAAAATTCAATGTGAATTATTCATTTGGGTTATTTATTAAGTTATATATTATAAATAAAAACATTATAAAAAGCATTATTTTAATTTCTATAAATTTTTGAAAAACCATAAAACATAAATTCTTTCTTTTTTTAACCATTCGAATTCTTAATGACTGGATTATTGTTATTAAAGCTACTGATCATTTAAGAAAATAAACATTATGT
Organism: Argiope trifasciata; assembly: GCA_026543055.1. Lineage (NCBI taxonomy): Eukaryota > Metazoa > Arthropoda > Arachnida > Araneae > Araneidae > Argiope > Argiope trifasciata. The sequence goes on along the minus strand of JAPMOQ010036534.1, from coordinate 418,816 downwards.
CCCATGTCTCAGTTTTTCTTCTTGGAATGAGGTTATATTACTGGAAGCATCTCCAATATAATCTCACCATTGATAATGATACTCTCAGAAAAATTATAGTTATTCATGCCATTAAACATTCCCGTATTTGAACTGCAGCGCTGCTGAGGAATAGAATATGAAGTACTTCATAGTATCATGTAAAGCCCACCTGAATTATCTTAAAAATGGATACTCAGGTGAATATAATTTGCTAATTAGCGATTTACATATTTAGGGAAGAAAATCTTGAATCATCAGAGAAAAAAGAGCACTAAATAATGATAGAAATATTTATTTGTTTATATGATTCCAGATTCAATATATCTTTGACCGGGTTTACCTTGATTCAACAGCAAACAGCTCTAACTTGTCTCGCCAGATTTATCTAGTTTTAGAAACTTTAAAACGGCATTTCCCATCCAATATATTGATCCCACTATTAGAAGCAGGAAACGAAACTATTACCGAATGAGAACCGATTATTGTTTGCGGAAATGAAAATTGCTCTAGTGGATATATTGGATGAGAAACGGCTTTAATTTCCTTAAAATCTGCAACAAATGTGTTTTAACGAGAACTCGTAATGGGTATTGAAAATGTTTCAGAGTTTTATAGCCTGTCAAAGAGATTCCATGAAATTATATCCCTTTTAAATTAAACGACCATTCTTTAATAAAATTTAAAATATATCTATAGTAAGTTTTTTAAATTTAAATTCTCTTTTTGAATTTTTCAGAAAATATTCTAAAAAAAATTAGTTTTCCTTTATGTTGAAAATATGTAAAAAGTTGAAATCAGTTTTTCTGAATATTCTAATCACATTGTCTCCTACGATTACTACATTTATAAATTATGAAAAAGCAGAAAAATACATTCCAACTATCTAAGATTACATATCTATTAATTCTATAATACATTTTATTGAATTAATAGATTTACAATCTTAGATGTATTTACACGCCGATGCATTTATAAAAAATTTTTCACTCACTAAATTAAAACTTAATTATAAATGAGGGTTGGGGATGTCTGCTGAGAAGTTCTTGATTTTGAGATAAGATGGCTCAATGTTTGAAACATGAATCAAATAACCATTTACAAGTCTGGATTAAGCTAAATCTGATATCGTGATCTATTATTATTTTGCCCTTGTTTGTTAAAACAAGGTTAGTTTTAGTTTACATATATCTATGACTCTTTCTTTAAATCGACACCAGGGCTATTTTGAAAAAATGTAAGTTTTAGCCGCAGTCAGATGACTAAGACATCAACTGAGTTGGCATCCCCCTCTCCATATCACGCCACACAATATTAGAACGTTTGGAAAGAACAGTTTTAACTTGTACCAGATCCGCTTAAATATTGGTTATTTGATGGAATCGGGTCACGAACTTGAAATACTGCGGTTCCGAGACCGAGACTTTGCCATCAGGTCACGGCGGTCACTTGGCAACGTTGGGAATCAGCCAAGACGTCGTCACTGCTATATGACCTGAGGTAAAAATTATTGAAATCCGTTCCAAAATGCATTGGATTCAAACAAGGTATTAATATAACTAGATTAAATTCTATTGACAATTGCACTTAAAATTCTTCCTTTTTTTAGAAAATTTCATTATCAGTAATCTAAATATTTCGTATAATAGCAAGCATTTAGTACATTAAGAACCTGAAAGCCTCATATGTGCATTCAAAGCATCAATTTCAATATTCCCTTTCCCTTAAAAATTTCTACATTAAATACAAGTAATAGGATATCCATTCAAAAAATATTTCTGTTTTGGTATCAGCTTCAATTAATTTGTTATGCTTTTTTAGCATTTATGGATTTAGAATCACAAAAATGTTTTGGAGAAATGCTAGAATTAATTTTGAATTTTTTAATTTACACCGTTTGTGCTAGAAAACTATGCAATTTAAAAACTATGCAGTTTATATTCGAAATTTATAAGAAAATTTATTTATTTAGAAAGATAGAATACTTTATATATTGTGTGGACTAAATTTTGAAATAAATAAGAAAATATGTTCATAATTAGATAATGTAATAAATAATAGATAATGTGATAATTTTATATAACGTAATTTCAAAATGCTTTAAAAGGATAAATTTATTTTACATTCAATTATTATTCACCTTATATAAATGGTATTTGCGTGGCTGAATATTTAATGTCAAAATAATTGACCTGATATCAACTATTTTCAATAACTGTAGTGGCAATAAAAAGAAATGCTTTATGAAATATAATAAAGTATAATAATATAATAATAAAGTATAAAAATAACTGAAAATGCGATGCATTTGCGTGATGAAATGTCAATATCTCTTTACATCGATATCTTTTCCAATAGGAACAGTACAATTGTCAAAAGCTAGAGATGTCTCTACAACCATTGATATTTCCATTCAATACAGCATTCAGTGCTATATTAAGTTGAATTATGGTCCTCTTTCATGTAATCAATGAAATGTAATAAATTGAGTTTTAGTTTCTTTCGGTCATCTTCATAAATGAAAAGCAATCTACTTGGTGCTCATACCAAATATAGATATGGAAAAAAGCTTTTAAAAGTCTTTCGATTGTTTCCTCTGAACTGGTTCTAGATCATCGAACTTCATTACTTTATCCCATTATTACTGTAATCAATATGACATTGGAGCATTATGTTCCAACGTATAGATTATAGATCACTACATTTACAGAATATATTGTAAATAAAATAGGAGCTATTTTTTTTCAATAATTGACATATATTTTTAAATATTTTGTTAGAATAAATTTTTTTTAAATGATATATCAGAAAATTCTTGGTCGAATGAAAAACTTGTAGATTTTATGATGATGGTCTACATTCTGAAATTTTTATAAACAATCAATATTTTAAAAAATATTTGGCCAGAATCAAACTTTTAGTTTAGTTTAGTTTAGATATATTAACGTCCCGTTTTAAAGGAACACGAGGGCTATTTTGGGATGGGCCTCGTAATTTTGAACCACGGTCAGATAACAAGGACGAAACCTGAGCGACACCCCTCCGCTTTCTGCACCACACCACAACAACGGGAGGACTATTGGCCTGAGAGACATAACTTGAAAGAGACACCTCACACGACGGTTTTTCGGTGGAATCGAGTCTCGAACCTGCAACCCTCCGGCCTCGAAGTCGAGACCTTACCACCAGGCCACCGCTGCTCACCAAAATTAAACAGCATGCTCCCAGTGCAAATGGCTATAGATGTTTTTAAATGACAATTTTAAATGACAGCCCATTACTCCAAGATATATTAAAGGCATACTCATCAAATCTTATTGCAATATCTCTTGGTTTAAAATTACTAAACTAATTTTGTCAAAAACTTTTGTTTTACGTTCATAAACAACCATTCATTATGTATTTTTATTGTTCAAATGTAATATAAAATAGAGCTTTCACTTATTGTGATAAGATATAGCAAATTTAAGCTGGTGACAAAATAAATTATAATCTTAATTATGATGGAAAATCTTTTAGCCAAATGTGAAAAAATTCTTACATTGTTACAAAATATAATGACTTAAGATGTCATAAAATGGAAATAATATTTCTAAAAGAATACTTATATGTAATGAAATGTAGAATTAAAAAAAAAGGCTTGGTTTTAAATTTAATGATAAAACAAAACTTTTTTACATCGTTAAATTTCGAGCGACAAAAGGAAAAGGAAAGTACCCACACACATATGACTAATTACTGTTCGTTTCAGAATTCTGAGAAGACCAATTTTCAGCAGTTCTATTTTACTAAGGGTTGACATTTAGAACATTGAGCACGATTTCTGAAATTTACTTTATTGATGATGATGATGTCGTGTCCACGTTACCTCAGAAAATTGGTGCAGTAGCTTCTGAAGGTAAATACCCCAGAGCACCCGAAGACTGAATTCTAGCTCAAATGAAGATGGCACACACTCATTCGCTTGCACAATTCTCTTTTACAGAAATGCTCTTTCACATACATCAAAGACAGAACATGGGAAGGAATAACCATGCCCGAAACCGGGAAGCCCAGGTAAAATTGAAGGCCCGCTACTCCAAAACCTCGACGCCGGCAGTTTACTTTATTGCTAAGTGTAAATATCTACTCATTTCATCTTTCCTCTCATCCCTATTTTCCCAAATTAAACCCATCATAACACATGCGTGGAAATGCGGAGGTTCTTAGAGTCTGGGGGCAAACAATATCAAAATTTCTGAATGTTATTAAATACATTTCTTAATAAGTACATAACATTAAAATGAAAAGCGCCATCATTTTTAAATGGAAGCTGAAATGAATATAACTCTGATGTCTCAAAATCTAAAGTAAAATATTATCTGTAATAGAATTTTTGAAAACTTAGTTTAATATTTAAAGGGAAAATAAATTTTTATATCGATAAATGCGTAACTACAATAGGAAAAGAAAAGTACACACAAAAATGTGACTAAGTATCAAAGTTGCTGGATGCTATTAAATCAAATTTCTTAATAAGCACTCAACATTAAAATGAAAAGTGGCCTTCATTTTTAAATGGAAGTTGAAATGAATGTCTCTTAGATGTTCTCAACGCAAATTTAAAATGAAAAGAGTTCGTGAATGAATTTCACCATTAGTGGAATACTTAAAAATGATTTCTAACAATTTCGTACTTGCCTTAGACACATTACCTTCTTTAAAAATGTTGCATTAAACTGAAGAATGTTCTCAATTAGTGTGTGTCCAAACTGGAGATTGTTTTCTAAAACAACATATAAATCTTAGCTCTAAACTCTCAGAAATAAATGTGTGTCAAATTTATTCATGATTTAATTCTCTTTGCAGAAGAAAGAAGAATGGTTACCAGGGAAACGAGCGAATCAGATTCATTCTTAACTTTGAAGTCAAACGGTTTGAAGAATTATTTTGCATTAAATAGATTTTCATTAATTTTTTCTGTTTATAATGGCTAATCTTCATATTTGTTTCAAAATGTTACAATTTTATATTTTTACAGTTTGATAAGGTTATTAGATAAGAGAATGGAAATAACAATCTGTTTTCCACGTCTAACTGGTTGCTATATATGTTTTAGAAGCATTTGAATGATATGGCAGGCATTCGTATATTAAAATTGAAACTATGACAATATATACAAATATTTGAGTTAAAGTGTTTTGCTAAAATTATCACTTTATTAACTCAATTTTATGACATAATTCATCTCTCGGTTCGTTTTTAAAAACAATAACCACATTCTGCAACTAATTTAAAATAATTGTTACCCGCTGGTAAGTCTAATTATATGTCATTTTTATTTTCAATTAAATCACATATGTATAGTTTCAAGATCCTTCCTTCAAAATATCCATCTCAACGGAATTTAATGATCTAATTGTGGTAATTAATGTCATTATTTTAAAACATTGTGTAGTTAAATGACAATAAGAACTTTCTTGATGAAATTATATGCCATCAAATGTGACCGAATTCATCGAATAAAAAGTTAACATCAAATTATCATGAAAAATATAATTCTTCATATAATCCACATTATAATTACTATTTATCTTTCGTTGCAGTATTGAAATTTCACTTTTTAAATCTGAATTCTTTTTATTCAGAATTCTTCTTATTCAGGTTTCAACAAGACAAAATCACACGATTAAATATGTGTTGAAATGATGATTACTTATATTTCATTAAAATTATGCAATGTATTGTTGTTAATGTTTTGATTTATTTTGTTTGGTGAAATTAGATTACTTTATAATGAAAATATAAAATTAAGAAATTTAAAATTAGCAATGAGGATTTAAATGTGGAAATAGAAAATGAAAGTAATAATGCTATTTTTAGATGTCATACAAATTTTCAAAAATGTATTCGATATTTGTAAAAAGGCGAATATTTTTTAAGAATTTAAAATTATTTGTGGCACAACTCCCCCACGAAGTCTGATAAAATTAAAGACGATAATTTATAAAAAACGAATTACGTAAGTGTTAAATGAGCAGCATTAAATTCAAATGTTTTTAATGCTAATAAATCCTCGTCATATCTCTAAAAATATGATGCTTATGCATAAAAAGTGTGTTTACTATAAGGAAACGAATTAGTTTAACATCGAGTTTCGTATAGGAATCGTAAATTATAAACCATTTGACGGTTTGATTGAATGTAATTTATTTTCAGTCTGCATATCCCATTTTTCTTGCCATTTTGACAGCAATCGGGAAACAATGACCGGATTCACATAATGGAATGCTTTGATTGCCAAGAGGAAACATGTTTTGATGCGTAATATGCTGCTTCATTAACAATAATATCCACTGGACTAGTTACCCAGCTAAATATAATATCAAATAATTTTTCCTGGGGAGTGTGTATTGTTGGAAGTTATGTAAAAATAATGTTTAAATTTAAAAAAAATTTAGAAAAATTGTACGGAATTTAATAAATGTAAATGATTTTTTTTGAATTTCAAAACAATTTATAAAAAGCATTCTGAACTTACAAAAAAGGGATGACAAATTCACACGTAATTTAAATGATAATTTCTACTAAAATTTTAAAAGATTCTAAGAGTTACCAGTTTACATTTACTACAATTCATTTGTACGAAATTTGGTAGCTCTTGTTTAAGCGATTTGTACTGTAAAATATTAACTCTTGCACTTTCTCTTTCTGATAGTACAGATTATATGTCAACATTATATTGTTAGAATTCCATTGCTAATGAGTTTGTAAAGTCTTCGGACACAGTTCTTTGCAGCTTTTTATAGTTCCTGTGTGGCAGGCCTAGAATCTTCCGAAGCAATTAGGTGGATCTCAGTTCCTATTGGATGGATCTCGAAGTTTACAGCATTATCTATTTCATCATTGAGTTTGCCGTCCAGTTGCAGAATGGCCCCACTTTTGGGATAAATGTCTCGGCTTAGAAAATTCATAGAAAATACACTTTCGATACTTCTAATTCTAATATAGCCAATACAATAAACCGATAGAATAATGCTCAAACAGCGCATTCGGCCAAGAAATCAAATAGTCTGACAGAATAGTAGCTAATAATTGATATCAATGGTTTTATCTGAAATTGTGTAGCTACAACGGAATTAAATTTGTGAATCTGCTTTGTAATCTGGATTTTATTACTTTTCCAAACTTAACGATTTTTCTTCTAAAAATACCTCTATGAAAATAAGGTTAAAAGATTATCTGGTGGAAGCAAGCAGAATATTTTTTTTTCTTCAGAAACATCCTTTAAAATAAAATTTTCAATTGACATATGTCTTTTTACATTTCTGATTTAGTAAATTCAGTTTTTGAAACAATTTTCTAAAGAATATGAATTTTAAAAGATTGAAAATAAAATTAATATAAAAATTTCGCTTTTCAAATTTGCCATTTTTTTTGATTTTTAAGAAATTTCAAATTATTTTTTAATTTATGTATAAAATCATACAAACAAATAATGCGGCTATTTAATATTTTCATTAAATTATACTAAGATTGCACAATCATATAAAAAACAATTGTTAAAAACTAATGTAACATTCAGTGAATATAAGAGAATGGCAATTGTTAGTGAAAAAATCTTCAGTATAATTCAAGTATAATTAATATAATTCAAGTATAATTAATAATTAGTATAATTCAGTATAATTCAAGTATAATCAAGTATAATAAAAGTATAATTCAATAATTTCTTATAGATATTTTTATTACTTATACGTAATCTGATTAAAAATTTAACATATGTATGCAATTGCGATGTTAGAATACATACACATTATTTTTTTTCCATTTTGTCAAATGGTTTTCATTTTAGTGAGATTTAGAAAGTTTTATTTCATTTCACAATCATATACAATTATTCATAATGCTTTAAAATGTAAATGGATTTTTTTTCTGATTTTTAATGTACTAATAATAGATGTCAAACGTATTACAAAATAGGACTGATGTTTTCTTGTTAATTGTAACAACTAATTGTAGATTAAATAATCATTTATTCTAATTCCACTATTTACAATGAAAATATTCAATTTTTAATTCTTAATGATGAATTTGTAATATATTAATTTCAATTCTGAAATTTGTCGTCAGGATATAAAAACTGAATTCTCACGTTTCTAGAAAATAACTTTGATAGCCAAGATATATAACTAATAACATTGTTCTAAATCAAATTGTATTCATCTCCAACTCTAAGTAGTTTGATGCAAAAAATGTTTAATAAAATGTCAGCCTGACCCAAAACATTTTCATTATCGCGGCCATAGATAGACAAATAGTGTGACAAAGAGACTGAATTCCATTAGTGAGCTTTTGAATTTCTTGGACATCAGAAACTGAAAGATTTGTAAAAATCTTGAGTTCGAACAGTTCAATGATTACAATACTTAATCATTGTATAATTCATATATAAAAATGTATAATTGTTTTAATCTGTGATTTTATAAACAAGTAAACATCTTATGAATTTCTAAACCATTATTTAAAATTAATACACAAATTATATGTATATTTCGTTGCCTAATCAATTCATAACTGAATCAACTGTAATACACGATACAACAGTCGACTCAGAATGCAACAATTAAATTAATGAACAATTGAATTGAATTAATTAATTAATGAAATAATTACTCTCAATTATAATATATCTTTTATACATAAGTTTGTCAAAAATACTTGGTCTCAATAAATTATTTTAATTTTTTTACTTAATTGCATAACTATAATCTAATTGGTTCCAAATAATTTATCTCAATATTGCGATATTCTCTAGAACAATAAACCTCTGTAAAACGATTTTTTCAATCTAAATTTAGTATTATTTTCTCCCTTTATAATAATATTTTGATTTTCAAATGCTTTTTTTTCGTTTTCTTTTGTTATTTTTTCCGACTATTAAGACTCATTGTGGATATTCAACTTATCCCCGAATAAATAGCTATTGTTCAGATTTCAAAACAGATGAAGACCACCCTTTTCGGAATTGGAGTGGGTGAGGGGGGGTGAAGTGTAAATGTATGCCTAGTCTCATTTCCCCGTAAGCTTTGGAATTCTGATTAGGTTTAAGGACATCTAGACATGTCTGGTTAGTGCCCTTTGTTAGAGGAACAGGGGGAGATGAAGGTGGGGTGTTGTTAAGTGACGTACTGAAAAGTGAGTTCAAAGGTTGTTTTATAGTCTTTAACGATTTTGAGTTCTACGCGAAACATTTCGTTTAAACTTTTCTTTCTTTCACGCGATATTGTTCCCTAAAGGCCTTATCACACGGTGAAATGTCGCCAGCACTTTGCCGTTTCTACCCTCAAAAACCGGTCAAGCAAGTTTCATAATCGACAACTTATTCGAACAAGTTCGAAAATTGGTATTGGTGAACTTAACAGTTAAAAAATGAATAAACAAACAAAAATATTGGATTATTTTCAATAAAAAGTGTTTTCAGGTATGTGAATATTTCTGTGCTTATTTTCTGAATTTATCTTATTTATTTATTTTTTTAGTATTTAAACCATTATTATTTGTATTTTACAAATTAAATTCTTCTAAATATAGACTTAAAAGTAGTATGTTATGCACCTTAAACTAATAATAAAATAAAAAACTCTTATTAAATGCTCAAAATATGTGGGCCCTCGATATAACAATATGTCTCTCTACAACAATATATTTATTTGGTCCCTAAAATATTGTTGTAACGAGGTTTCATTGTATATATATATACAAGAAAATTTAAAAGGAAACAAAAAGATTAGGATTAGAGAAATAAAAAATAAACTTTCAATCTAAATTAAACATTAGGTGTAGGGAAATAAGAAAATTTAGTACAAAAGAAAAGATTAGAATTAGAGAAATACAAAATGTCGTTTCTAAATTTTGCTGGAAGTAAAAAAATCCAGGAACGTCTAAATATCAACTTGTTTGGTGTGCATATCGAATTTTTTAGCCTATCAATTTTTTTCTCAAACTGAACAAGGCAAGCATTATATCAGAAACTAAAAATGAAATTATTTACAGTGTTTCCAATAATTTACTACTTTTACTAAATTAATTTGGAAAAAGTCCCTCTTCTTCAAAGGGGTTTGTATTTAAATGCTTCACAGATGAAACTAGGTTCGTTAACGATCAAATTTGGAACATCCCATCTCTGTTTCGTGTTTTTTCCCCTAGCAACTTAGTTTGCGCAATTATTTTGTTACTTTGAGAAGATTATTTTGCTACTTTCATAGTTCATTGTTATTTTATTTTATTTCGGATTTTTTTGTTTAGAAATTCTTAGGCAGTAATGCTCCTTTTCCTTCCTTATCTACTTTAGTGACAGCTAAAAGCTGATATTCTGCATGCATTAATTGAGATTCCAGAATACAATGATGGGCATACACATTTCTTCATTTTATATAAAGGTTGTCAGAAACATACAAATACATCCAATAACCTTTGAAGGAAAATCTGATGAACAAAAATTTATGCATTTTTAGACTTATTGTTATTGTGAGGTTCCCTGATTATCTATGCATAAATCGAATCCCTATGTAACTGAAGGTCCAAATTCTTGATTTATGGTAGCATTAAAGTCACATTTCGTATTCTACAATACAGTCAGTAAACGATTGTAGAAATAAGAAATCTTAAGTTCATGATGAATGGATGTTACAGTATTATTGAATAATTTTGAGATGATTTTTAAATTGAGTTGCTTTTGTCAATCTCAGCTCATCAAAGCATTTTATATATGTAGAGACATGTTAACTGCAGCTTGAAAAATAGGTCTCTACTAACCATATTATATATGAAATCAAATGTCTCTCACGGGTCCTAGAAGAAAGTTTTACAATTTTTAATGATTGTGATATGTTCGGTTCGAAAATGATAATGTAAAACACAATTAATTCAATTTTACCTGACATAATGTTCATTAATTTCTAATGTTTTATTAATTTCCAGGTATTTTAAACACGAAAGGTCTGAAATATAAACTAAAATTCAGGGTTCTCTTTAAAATCTCTTCATATCATAACTGCTCAAATAGAATCTTTCTCCGTGATCATTTCTTAAAAAAACGCAGCTATCAGGAAAGGAAATCAATAATAATCTGTAAAAAACTTTTTTTAAAGACCAAAAGGTGGAGTTATCTCTTCTATTTATAAACAAATGATGATAAAGAAGAACTATTGACGAAGATAAAGGGATAAAAACTAAATGCGTAGAGTCTAAGTGTTATCAATAGTTGATGTAAGATTTCATTTTTCGGCAAACCAATATGACATCTGAACTAAAATAATAAAGGTTGGCAACATCATGCTATCTTATCCCACACACATTCACTTATTTATAAAGAGAAGCATTTTCGCAATTCGATCCGAATGTGTAATGTAGAATTCCTTAAAGAGAAATATGGATAAATCTAAAATATATATTGCAATAACTGAGTGTTAAAGAAACATATCAGGTATTCCTCTCTGGCGAAAACAGCAACTCCCTTTCCATCTGTGTTATAATTTTTAACTGCCAAAATAGTTAGAAATCAATAGCGGAAAAAAGTATTAAATGCCATATATATTATTAATATAAACACAGCATACCTAAGATTGATTGCATGATAATGGACAGTTAAAAATTTGAAAATTAGATTCAAGTTGAATTTTTAATGGCAGAATTTTTTAATATCCATAAATTAGTTCAGCTTTTTTTTTTTTTTACTCTTATGAAAATGTTTAGCTACAGGGCAGGGTTATTCAATAAAATGTATGTAAAAATATTGTGAAAGTTTCACTTTATAAATTTAATTGATAAAGTTTAATGTAACATTATTGTAATTCTGAAAATTCTTCCTGGGAATAGACAAAATCTATTTTTTAAACAAACGTAAAGTTAATTTTAATTATAATTCAAGCAATATCAACTATATATATCGAAGAATAGAAGTCGTATGAATAGAATGAATAGAAGTCGTATGCTCTATACCTAATAAAAAAAATTCAAGTCTAAGTAATCTTTTATATTTCACTACTGATCGTCGCTGTGTTAAGGTATAGATCTATTGTTTGCTTGGTTATTTCTAAAATTTATATTTGTTATTCGATTTTTTTACTTAATCTTACCGAAAATGAGAGGACACAAAAAATGGTGGTTATATGGTATGAAAATTATATTCTAAACAAATATCTAATACTAAAAGTATAATCTGAATCGTCTTCCAAAAATTTTTTTAATAATTATTTAATTTTAATAAATATATTTGATTAATGCTTAAAAAGCACTGTTAAGAGACACAAATTGTTCAGTTCAACTTATTCAAAGTTACATTTTATCAAAAATTGTAGATAATATAAGTACAAAAATGCAAATTAAAGATGAAATTGAATTAAGGAGAGTAAAATTTAACCGGGGACTGCCAAATAATTATACCATGAGATAACCGAAATCAATCAAAAATGCAATCATTATGAAATTCAATTAAAAATAAATTTTTATTGAATTAAGCTAATAAAAGATGGATGCTTTGTAATCAGAGAACGCTAATGTTGCAATAACTAAAACACAGATGAATTTAATCAAAAAGGAAAAAATATTAAAATATAAAAGAAAGTTAAAAAAAAAGAAATGATGAGTCGGGACTGAAGACTTTTACTTCTGGAATTTCTGGGGTTTTCGGGTTACGAGGGGTCAATATTTTTGGACAGAAGTCAGACACGTTACAGAAAACAAATCCATTGTTTGAATCTTTGTCTGAGGATGACACTTGAGAATGTCTTCAGGTCGGATTCTTTTTTTTTGATACGTCTTGCATTAAACTTAATATTTTTTAAGTAATAACAGAGTAATATTTATTTACATCTCAAAAGAGAACTGATTTCTTTATGAAGTAAAGTGAAACTTCTAGTAAAAGAAATCAGCAGAAATGACTTCCCTAGAATTTAATTTTTTTGCACACTTTCTGTTGAAAGCACCATCGTGTAATTAGCCTTACTCAAATGCTATATATATATATATATATATATTTTGAAGCTTTATCTTAATAAAGTCATGGGACTCAATGAAGGTAGAAATATGCATAATGGATTAATTAAAATTGACTTTTATCATCCAATAATCAATCTATTTCCATATATTATCAAGAGAGTTTTATTTTCCAGAAAATGCCATAATAAATTTGCAGTGTGATGTTATTGCAGTAGTGGCATGTGATTGAAAAACCCCACAAGCTGAAAATATCAATCTCTGTTTTTCCAATATATTTCATATCAAGGATCAACCCAATTTAATCTGCTTCAATGATGTGATGAATGTCTACTTAATATTTAGATATCAAATTTATTCTATCTAATTTTTTCCATTCGCTGTCAATGGATAGGATAAAATCTTCTTCAAATGTCGTATTTAACACTTTAGTATTAAAACATGGAAAAACGTCCTAATCATATATATATTCCATTTAATGAAAGGGGAAATTTCCCAATAAAGTAATGTATTTTGTACAAATTTGACTGAATATAAAATTTTATGTTCAAACACGAGGTAAAGTTATACTGTAAAAGAATTGCTAAGGAAAAGATTATTTCTAAGTAAGTATAGCATATCAATTTATTTTATTCAAATGATTTAAAGTTATCTGAGAGCTTGTAGATCTAAGAGATTATCGTAATTACTTTAATAGAAGACAACTACCTGCAACAGTAGCAGTGTTTTCAACCTTGTTTAAAATCATTTGTCAACTGATGATTTATATTTTGTAAAGATGGAACGTACACGATAGATCAACATTTTAATGCATGATTGGTTCAATTAAAAATGTTTATTTTTTTCTGAACTGCTATATTTTATTGAAATATAAATCATGTAGGTTAGAGTTATGTATGGAATAACACATTGGGGAAATGATTTCCAAGGTTTTACTGGAACATATTCTTTTGTCGAAATTTTCCGAGACCATTTTGCATAAATGTGACTGAATTTCATAGATGCAAACTTGATTTTTTTTCCTTTAATGTATCAGAGCTTGAAGAGATAAACCTATGACATTAAATAGCCCCATAAAAACAGATGGTGTTAAAACACACGATCTAGGTGTCTATTCCATAAATTTTCGAACTGTGATCTCCAGTTTTTCATTATTTTTGAAATATTTCTCAACAATGAAAATATGTTGGACTTTACTGCAGGCATGGTGGTAAATTCTATTCTAGCATTGATTTTAATGCTCTTTGTAAGTTAACCTTGAAAGATAAATTTTTCTTTTAAAAACTTATATTTGATGCATAATGCTAAGTATTATTATTTCTATTATGGCAATTTAGTTGTATATTATTCATCCCCGATATCATGCTTTTGGATTCAGAATGCTTTCTCTCTTTCAGCATTTATAGATAGTTTTTGTATATAACGAGAAATGATTTGATTAAATAGTAAAATGAAAGATGCTAAACAAAACACAACGGTATGAAAAGTAAATAAATAAACAAGACAAAAAACAATAATAAAACAATTGAAACGTTTTAAAAAAACATGAAAATACATAAATAAAGTTGGAGAATTTGAAAGTTATTTCTAAAGAATTTATCCTTGGAGTAGTTAATGTTCAAAAACATCGGTTTCAAGATTATTGGATTGGTACATTAGAAACCTCTCATATCAAATTTTTTGGAAGATAGTTTTAGGCCACTGTTATAAATTGTCCATTCTGAGTGTTTGGAAATTCCAGGCATCTTTTAATGTATATTTTGTAGCATTGAATGATATTTTTCTCTAGAGCAACAATTACCATTTGCTCGGGAATCGAAGCGAAAAAAGTCTTGAAATGGTTCTAACTTATAGAATGTATGCAATATATAGTATAAAGGCTTCTACTGGTTTCTCCGTTTTCCCAATTTATTTGCATTATTTTGATGCAATTTATCTAATAATGATAATTATGAAAATGATAGATAATAGAATGGAAAAATATGCCTGAAGGGAGAGAAGCTACGATTTTATCAAATCAAGTTTGAAATACGTTATGCAGTCCCGGCATATAGCTCTAATTGAATTATATTTTTTCACTGATATATAATGCCTTCCTCAACTAGAGTTGTTTTATTTAGACACTTAAATTCAATTCTGTAAGCAAGGCCATAGGGGAGAAGAGGCAGTTGCAAAAATGGATGGGAAGATGTTTATTTGTAAATGTGCTTCCAATTCCTTAGTTATAACTACCCTTTTGTGTACCTAACTATTCATTAATTATATGAATCAAAATGTTCCATAAATGTTTGAGTATTATTGGTTTCAGCTTGATAATTTTATTTTTAATTCATTTTCTGTTAACTTGCTCTGGATATGGAACAAGTTTAACAATAGAAACAAAAAATATTTTCTCTTTATCATTTCTTTATTAATAAAAGCAGGTAGGTTAATCGGTAATTATTATCATTTGGAATAATAATAATTAATAGAGCAATCCTGAGCTAAAATTATTAAAGAAATATACACTTAGTATCAGAATAGCAATAAACATACCAATTATTATACATCTTCCACTTATGCGTATTTTGTACCTACGATTAAAAAATTAAGCCTTGAGCATATTTGCCTTCATCAGAATCGCGCTTCTTTGTTGCCTGTTTGTAATGTCATTGCGTCAGGATCAGAATGTTCCTATTTTGAAAATCCGATTTTACCAAACAGCCACCTAACACTGATAATACTGATATAATCTGATGTTATCTAACGCTTAATCTATTGAAATTCAACATTTCCTTAATGTGATGTGGTAGGCTGAAATAGGGTGCTTACAAGCTTACGTGCTATGCTGGTCATCTGACACGGTTCGAAATACAGCGATTTGTCCCGAAATAACCGTAATGTTGCTTCACATGGGATATTAGAATAACATAATATTATAGAATCATAATTGTTCTATGGATCTCCTCGAACTAAACTAAAATCATTCTTCCATTTCTGAATTTACATATTAATTCAAAATCCGTTTGTCTTTTGTTTTCTCTATCGTACTTTTTCCTAACATCTTTCCCTTTTTCTTATAATTTCTTCTTTTTTTCACGTCATTAATGTTGTTATCACTTTCTTTGACCTCTGTTTTTTTATTTATTAGGTAAGTGAATAAAGGTTATTTTCAATAGTTTTCTTAATTCCTTTATTGAGAGACTTTCTGTTGGGAATTTTCAGAGATTAATCCAGAGGGAAAATTTTAATGTTTGAGGAATAATGCTAACATTAAAAGCATAAAATATAACAACCTATATTAGACAACTATCTAAATGAGTCTCCCAACTTGGTATATGTTATAACATTACTCGAGAGTTTACTGAATAATTGCCAAGACATAGTTTCAAGCGTTTATGTTGACTTCAAAAAATAATTGTAATTGTTATGTAAAATATTTGCAATTAATTAAAAAATCAAAGAATGTTTTTTATGAAAAAAGAACTTGCTACATATACAAAGTAAATAATTTTTTAAGTCTACATAAACAAAATAAATTAAAAAAACTTTTTTAAAAAAAGTTAATTAACATACCTTTAAAAATTCTCATTTCCATTTCTGCTAAGCATTGCTAATTATTTATTGTATTGATATAATAGGATCTGCCATAAGAATCAGATTTAGAAATTGTTATGATTAAATATTTTTTTAAAAAAATAACTGCTTAATATGCATGTAACAATTTGGCACTGCTCCTCCTCTACTATTATTTCAAAATTTATATACTACTAAAATATTTTCGCTTGATGATAGCTCTGAGAAATAGGATATCATATTATGAAAACTGCTAATTAATCAGAAAAAATATGACTTCTTTTACATTATAGTATAGTTGAATGTATATTTCATTATACATCTTTATAATGTAAAATGTATAATCAAAAAAATAAATATGAATGTTTGTTTGTATGTCACTTATGCCTTCCTAAACTGTTTATCCGATTGCAAAACTTGGTAGATTTATTGCTTACATCTAATGGATGGTTAAAAGCATATTACAATCATCTAAAATAAAAAATAAAAATTTGGATCTCAACCGCATCTATATACCAAGGATAAATCACCAGATAACTCGCCGAGGAGACACAATAGATTCAATAGAAGTGCTAAATCCAAGTTAAGAATTAATATTATAGCTATTGAACACAAATATCATGCAAGTCATTCTCAGAAGTAACAACTTTATTACAGATTACACGAGAAAGTTTTGGAGAGACCAATTCTTGGGGTTTTAAATTTTAATTAAATATTAGCGTTTTTCGCAGTAACTTCCAAAAGTATTATAGTGCAAATAATTTTGTACTAACTAATTTTTTAAAAAATTTCCTTTTCAACTATATGAACGATTTTATGGTATAAATATATTTTCTATGTTTAATGAATTTTGAAAGAAAATATTTTAATCACATTTTCTAAAATCAAACGAAGGAATTCTGAAAGAATATTAAATGAATCAAGATATACAATAAATAATTTCTTTCATCATTATTCTGAAAGAACATTAGTTTTACTATTCTAAAAGAATATACAAATCTAATATAAAAAAAAGTATATTTGTCCGTATTTTATGTATTGCCGTACCTGTCATCCTATTTCGATTAAACGTTACCAAATTATTGATTGATTACACTTAATATTATTTTTTGGGGGGCAGCATCGCGCCGGGTACCATCTAGTATAATATAAATATTGCATTTCCCTTATCTCAATGCAAAAAATTTTCAAAAATTAATCATCCCTTCTCTTTGAGAAGTTGTTCAGTTAATTAATCTGAATTAATCTTAAATTGGCAATCTAAATTACATAAAAATTAAATTTACATCAATTCCTAAGGTAACATTGTTAACATTTCGTAAAATGGTTAAATTCTGTGTACTTGCTAGCATACCTTCTTCTATTTACCTATATGAATCTGTTAAATTATTTATAAAGTACTAAGACCAACTAATATATTTAAATCCTGTTAAAGATACAATGTAATATTCCGTTAATAATATAATAGAAATATCCAGTCAAAGATAATTAATGTTCCTTAAAAGAATTTACAATGAATGCAATGAGAAAGAATTAATGCTTCAGTAACTTTCAAATAAAAGCTGCAGTGCTTTCATCTAATTACTTAGTTCTGAAAGTAAATTACGGATTTTACTCAGAGTATAAACAATTTTAAAGCTGTTAGAATTAACTAATCGTGACATTCGCGAGTATTCTACTACGTTTCTTCTAAAGACATTTAAATGAGATACGTTGGTTTTAAAGAATATAATATAAAGTAAACAACTAGCTATCTACATATTTAATTAACTACCAGAAGCTCTTGTTTATGAATTAATTCTTAATTCTCTAATTAATTCTCTTAAATTCTCTAATTAATTAAAATTAATTAAAATTAATTCTCTTAGTAGTTGATGAAAGCATTTCTTTTTTCGAAGCGATCGATCAAAAAAGGAATCTGAAAACTTAAACATTGCGTTGTTTAAGTTTTCATAATTAATTAAAACAATACATGAGAAGTAATAATTATTTTAATCTGAAAGTGATTAAAATGTACCATAATCTTGCATAATACATAATTACATTGGCGCCATGTCATGAAATTACATTACTAATGTCACATTATCAATTCTTTCCCATATTCTTTTGTAAAATAAAGGCAGCCAAAAGAAGTGGCAATGCATTTCTGTTATATATAAATTAAGGATTTAATTCGCCACTTTTTCTCATGGCTGTGTATTTTGCCATAGGCAATCAGTATCGTAATTTTAGTTCATTAATGGTCTGATTAAGACTATTAATATTAAAACGTGGACTAATTAAAAAGTATAAAAAATATTGTTTCTTCTACTGAGAGCTCAATGAGACCAATGTTTTTATATAACTAATTGATTGATATATGTAAAGAATACCCATGGAAATGTCTCCAAAGTGAAACACAGATGTAGACCTATTTCTCCTAAATATTTTTCAGGATAGAAATTGAATTCCACATACTGGATTTAAATTGAACTTACTTATTTGGTCCTGTCAAAATTATAGAGAATGTTTTTATTTAAGGAATATGAAAAATATTTATACTATCAAAAATCTTTTACTGTGGATTTTGGCATATAAGTTAGATCAAGTGATCCATTACCTTATTAACCATGCATCTAATCCCTAGTAGCAAGCAAATATTGTACAATATTGTATGATATTGTTCAATATTCGTAATAATGTTTAATATTGTGGAATATTGTTTATAATCGTATAATGTTGTACAATATAGTGCAGCAGACTGTATTACCTGGGATTGAATACATGTTTCAGAATATACAGGGTGATTATAGTTAAAGTTCCACTTTGAAATGGTTATAAAAAGAAAACTACTGAACCAAATATTATAAATTTCGTTATATTCTACAGAAAATAGTAGGAATTTCTTTCCTGACAGAAAAATTCAAAAACTCAAAACAAGGGGAGAAACGGTCTTGTAGGCACTATTATTAACCAAAATAGATCATGATTGAATACAATGATTTAAATTATGTTTAATAGCTTTTAAAAAGGGTTGCAAAGCATGCGCAATATAGCCTTCTCCATTTTCTGCAAGCAAGTTAAATCATATTACAATATTCTCAACAGTATATCAGGAGAAATGTTACACGCATGCTAGGGCATCGCAACTTTCAGGTTCATCAAATTGTTCAGATTATCACCATACACAGTGCGTTTTGAGATAACGCACATTGAATATGATTTGAAATTACTTTTCAGAAATGATTAAACATATTTTAAACTGTTGTATTCATGTCCTATTTTGCTTAACAATATTGCATACGGCACAGTTTTAACCCTTGCTTTTAGTTTTTGATATTTTTGGAGGAAAAGAAATTTTTATGACCCCCTTTCAAATATTACTAAGTTCGAAAATATTTGATCCTGTAGTTTTCCTTTCATTACCATTTCAAATTTAAACTTTAATTATAACCACCCTTTTTAAAATTTACCTAAACCGAATTTTCTTAATTATTCGGATCATACTTCAGGCAAAAGTTATTTTTTTTTCTTTTTCATATTAACAACTGCAAGTATGATAACAGGAATTTTGAATGTGAGAAAAGAGACCGATGAAATATAAACCTATGAAAAAAATTACTCCTTATTCTTTGAGGAAAAATTGGATGTCAATTTATTTCTTAACAGAAAATTTCAAGAGAATACGATAATTTCTTCCGTCATAAGCTAACTAATTATTTTCAGTAGAAAAATGCATATCATTCTTAATGAACCAAGGATCAAAAATAAAAAAAAGAGAAATATGCAACTGAAATTATCTTGTAGAATTTTTCATCTTTTGTTATTCATGTTGTTATTCAATGTTTCCACTATTCCGTATTTAAGTAAAATGTCACCCCAAAATAGAAATCAAATCAAATTCAACAATATCAGTGTCACATCTTAAATCAAATGCTAAGAAATTCTCAGAATTGAAAATAAAATGTTAAAAGTATTTCGAATCACGATATCACAATAGTATAATTTATTTTCTGAAATTTAAAAGGAATAATATTATTTGAAAGATTTGAAAAAGTAACCTAAAATAGCAAATACTGATACCTACAAAAGTAAAATATTAACCAATTGTGCTGAATGAAGATGCAATCGACAATTTTAAATTTTATGTGCCGGATTGTAATCTTCACTACTTATTTAGTTTTCTAGAATTCAAAGAAAATACCATCCTGACATTTATAGCAACTTCAGAAAAACTGCCGGAAAGAAAATATTCTTGCAAATGTCTTTCTTTGGTACGACAAATTGTGAGAATCCGAAATTGAAAACGACACCTCGAATTTCTGTCATTTATCATAGAATAGATAGTAGTGAATCGAAATTACTTTAATAAAATATGTGACAATGAGTCATGACATATGTATGATGAAGGATATAATTTTATATCCAGGGATTTTGCGAATAAAATAATTTGCAGGTAATATTAGGAAAGAGATAAAAGTTTTCTTAAATCAAATAAAAAGTGGAATTTCAATTCTTTGAATTAGATTAATAAATTTCAATGAAAATAACATCACGCAGAATATTACTTTCTAAATATATTTGCTTATACTTCAAACCTATACTTATTCACGTTTTATCAAAAATAATAATAATTTTTCTCAACCTTTTGATATGGGAAATAGAATAATGTAGTTTGAAGAAATAACAAGGTTTATAACCATACATGAATTGTATAATTTATTGTTGTTGCTATTTAAGACACTTAACAAGCCTGCTGACAGATCTATCAGCAATTAAAGACGACAGGCCAACTCTTTTTTTTAAGTAGGGCCAATTAGGGCTAATAATATGACTTAGTTACTTGATGCGTCACATTCGCTTACACTTTTGCCCTTTTTTTTCATGGGAGCACATTCACACACTTCACAGACGGAACACAGAAGAAGAACAACTATGTCCGGACCGGGACGCCCAGATCACAGCTAAAAAATGATACCCTTGCTTCAAGACGTCATCGTATAATTTATTTATAACAGGGTTTCTGCAGAAATCAATTAATCAAACGAAACACATTTTACCTTAAAATATTAGCCTCCCGTAAAATTGATCTCTAGTGTTTAAAACTAATTCCTTTTGATTTTTATGAACTAAATATGCCTAAACTTTATAATAATTAATTATTAACCGCTAAAATTCATTTTCAGCTATTTGGATTGCCCAAATGATGCATTTCACATAGTTCACGATCAATAACAGCAATTAAATATATAATCAATATATCAATAACAGCAATTAAATCCTTAACTATAATTTTATAAAAGATAGTGTTCTAAATGTATTTAAATTCTAATGTAACTAAATGTAACTAATATTTTTAGCATTTTTTTCTTACTATAAGACAACCCAATTATGAAATGAGGAGCTCCAGATTTTGTGGTAGGTTACGGCTATTCTGGTGTTTGATGTAACAATGTATGGAGGAGCTAATTAAGACTAGCCATATTATGACTAGATGTACCAGTTGCCGGAGTGGCGGTGATGATCAATAAGATTCAACTTCATTTCCACTAAGTAATATGGTTGTCATTCAGATTAATTCGGGTACTATGACAGGGCTGAGATAATTTCATTTGCGTTACTATATGACTAATTTGATTTATGAGAAATTCTTCATCTGTTGATATAAAACTATAGCCAATAGAAGCTCATCACATAAAGTGTTATAAGTTCCTCAATATAAAATTATGTTTTCCAATCTATACTGTTAAAAAAAGATAATTCTTACCACTATGTAATAAAGTCATATTATTGCATCATCTAGCAATTCTTCGGCAATTAACTGATCGCACAATCATCATATATAAAAACTGATGTGAGGGAATTATATTCATGTCTAAGTGAGTGAATTATATTTATGTCTAAGTGAGTGAATTTATATTAACCGTTAAAGTTTATTCAATTGTCTTTAAATATAGAGCTGCATTCTGTAATTCCAAAGAAAATTAAAGTACAAAGGTAAAGCCTTTTTGATATTTCATATATTTAATATGTAATCTTTTTACTTTCGTTGTATCATTTGGGTTAAAAAGTGAACCTCAATATCTCGGAAAGCAAAAGCTTACGGGAGTCTAAACTATTACAATGAAAGAAGAATGAAATGTTATTAGAATTTTCTTTTCTGTAATAATGGAATAACTTGCAAAAAATTGATTGGCATAATTCATTTTAATTTAACTATACGTTTCCTGTAAATTGAAAAAATAATAATTAGTTTTTATTGCATTCTGTTCCAACAAACAATCTGAAATGAAAGCTCAACAATATTGTTTTTACCACTATCATGCATTGAAAATTCTATAATAAGTCATTAAGAATTCAGATAGAATTCTAAACTGTTGCACGCATTCTTATAAAAATTCGATTTTTCATACAAATCAATAAAAAAATCGATTTTTTAAAAAAATTTTGTCCTTGAGGCAAGTAAATGACAAAATTCAAAAGGAGTAATAAAAATTCTTATAGAAATGCGTAGATATTAATAATAGATAATTTTCTTTGAGTCTTTCTAGTTATCTATTCCTTTATAAAATGATTAATGTAGGAGAAAAATAAAATAAAAAAACAGCTGAATATTATAAATATAAAAAAAAAAACAATTTTCTGAAGTTTTTCATCATATATCAAGAAGAAACCTTTTTTCAAAAATTTTGAATATGGACTATTTTTGTGACAATCCAATAATAATAATAATAATAATCTTATGTGCATGATATAAGGGTCGAATAAAGGTTATTTTTATTCTTACACTGATGGAAAAAAAAACCCCAACACCAAGAAAAAATTCTTGTAGAGTACAAGAATTTTGGTGATCTAGCAGGCCAAAGCAACATGTCGACACTCTGTAGAGCATGTTGGGTTACAACAGCGGTATAAGGGCGAGCTTTATCCTGTTGGAAAACACCCCCTTGAATGCTGTTCATGAATGGCAGCACAACAGGTTGTATCACTAGACTGACTTACAAATTTGCAGTCAGGGTACGTGGGATAACCACGAGAGTGCTGCTGCTGTCATACGAAATTGCTCCCCAAAGCATAACTCCAGGAGTAGGCCCTGTGTGTCTAGGCCGCAGACAGGTCGCTAGCAGGCGTTCACCTGGCTCCCTTCTAACCAACAAAAGGCTATCACTGCGACCAAGGAAGAACCGGCTTTCATCAGAAAATACAACAGATCTCCACTCCGTCCTCCAATGAGCTCTAGCTTGACACCACTCACGTCACAAACGGCAGTGGTTTGGGGTCAGTGTAATGCACTGTACAGGGCGTCTGGCTCGGAGCTGTCCTTGAAGTAACCGATTTGTAACATTTTGTTGTGTCACTGTGGTGCCAACTGCAGCTCGAATTTCAGCTGCAGACGCAATACGATTAGCCACAGCCATACGCCGAATACGAAGGTCTTCCCTCTCAGTAGTACCACGTGGCCGCCTGGAACCTGGTCTTCTTGAGGCAGTACCATCCCTTGACCACTGCCGCCAATACTCAGGCACAGTGGATACATTCCTGCCAAGTCTTTCAGCAATATCGCGGAAAGAAAACCCACCTTCTCGTAGCCCTACAACACGACCTCGCTCAAACTCAGTGAGCTGTTGATAATGGCTTCTTTGTCTTCTCAGAGGCATCCTTGACTAACATTAACCCACTACGTCAAATCTCAACTGTGAATAACGATCATGAACCTTACAGCGCTTATTTAAAACAAACCACATTTGCATGTTCATAGTGTAGCTACTAGCGCCACACTTACGGGCGTAGTTCGAAATTTGAATCGACGTCATCTTTCAGATGTATAAACACGCCTACCAAATTTCGTTTATCTAGCACAGCTCCTTCCTAGTGTTGGGATTTTTTTTTCCATCAGTGTATAATCGTAATTTTTCAAAAATTTCTCGTTTATTTCTTTAATTTAAAAACATAAATGAGAGAATAGAACAAACAGAAATTAATTTGCTTCTTAGTTAATTACTAAAATTTTTTCTCCAAAATTTAATTTCAATTTTTAGTAAAACTATTTTTTAGCTACACTGTATTTGCTATAATTTCAAACGATTTTAAGAATGGAATTCTTCATGATTAAAACTGTTTTAATCTTTTTTTTTCGCATAAGAAATTAAGCTATGCGTGATAGATTTAATTTCATAAATTATTTACG
Organism: Argiope trifasciata; assembly: GCA_026543055.1. Lineage (NCBI taxonomy): Eukaryota > Metazoa > Arthropoda > Arachnida > Araneae > Araneidae > Argiope > Argiope trifasciata. Next base: position 394,098 of record JAPMOQ010036534.1, on the reverse strand, counting down.
AGAAACATGCATTTAATATTGTTTATTTATAACTGGATATTTGCTGGTAATTATTTGATTCTATTTTTAATGTTAGATAAATTCAGTTTTTAAATGTTAACTTATTTGTTAATAAATGCTGAATCATCTGTAAATGCATTTTTTATTTGGTGGTCTATTATTTTTTCAAGAGGAATAATTTTCTCTAATCGTTTATTTGGATCAGGCTGATGCTATACATTTAAAAAATTTTACTTCTTTTTAAAACAAATATAAATATTGTTCAAAAAAAGCCAATAGAATTTTTTCTTCTCCTTTTATCTAAGATATTTCGGATAAACTCAGTCTCAAGATAATTTGGCTATTTTTTTTCTTTTACTTCATGTTTGATCGACATATTTACAACTCACAAAGGGAGACAGAATAAGGTCTTGAACAGCTTGTAAAAAAGTCAAAAAGAATGGAAAGGCATTTCTCAAGAGACACGATTAAAATAAAATTATTTAAAGCATATAAATGGTTCGAATGTTTTTCATGCTTTTTTTAAATTTCAAAATGCTGAAAAAAATTATGAAAATCATAAAATCGAGTCTTTTATAAATGAAAGCGTTTATTTATTTTAATCAATATTAAATGAAGATTTTCCCCAAAAGAATTCTGAATTCTTCTTCTTTCATTTTATTCCAATGAATTTGTCAGTCTTCCCTAAGAACCCTAAAGAGAAAATAAAATTTCATTTTAGTAAATTATTTAATAATACAGTTTTTTTTTATTCATTTATATTCTTTCAGGTTTTGCTTTTAGTTTAAGCAAGAGTATTCTGACGAACTTCTAAATGTAACGTAATAAAAAAATGATTAACGATACTTGTTATGGAAGTTTCAAAGACTTAGATTACCTAGAAAGGGATCTCGAGTCTGCTGATTCATTCATGAAGTTGAGACATTAAATTCAATAATGTTTCTTTTACATAAGCTACTAATGTTGTTAAAATTGACTAGTTTTAATATCGTATCATTTTCATGCAATAAATGTTTAAAAAATGAATAATACAAGCAAAGCTTCAATGTGAATAACGCATGCTCTTTCACCAGGATTCTTAACCTATGTAAAGCATTTTGAGTTTGAGTTTCTATACATGCACTCAAAGGATGTGGTTTCAACATGAACGCCGTTACTATTATGTAATCACTTTTCGGATCTTATAATGTTACATTTTATCAATTTCGATGTCATGATTTTATTTGTGTTTGTGGTGAACGTCAAGATTAAATAATCGCCGTTTTAAATATGATATGGAACATTTTTTCCCATTTACTTAAAATGAGCATATTGTAATATGTACATATATACTCATTTTCAGATATAAAACCTATGTCTTATTAGGGCGAATTTTTTAATATATCACCAAACGTTCTATTTACTACAAGTAGAAATGATTAATTTCATCCTGTTTCATAACCTTTTAAATAAAATAATATAGCATAGCTACAGAAATGAAAAGAATTACACATTGAAATTTCAATCATAATTAACACAGAGGATTGAAGATGTCACAAGAGGGATATTTATTATTAAAGGACAATACATCGGGGAAGCTCTAAAAGTTAATGCCAACTTTTCAAACTCATTTTATCGCCTCATAGCTAAGTAACATGATTAAAAGGTTAGGTCATGACAGGAATAATTTAATGTGATTAATAATTCATTAACAAACACCTTGCTGAATCCTTGTCAAAGGCAGGCGCTTGAGAATAAATGAATCCATAATAAGATGTTGTTTCTATGAAAGTCCATTCTAAGCTGAGGCTCTAAAATAAGAATAGGGTTATTATGAAAAGCGCTTTTTTTGTAATAAGCAACAGTTTATTTCATTATCTTTGTTTGCACTTACCTTTAATGGCATTGGTTTTCTTAGAAGCAAATTCATATCTTATCATAAAGAATAAATTCTTAGTGAGCGTATAATTTTTAAAATGTAAGCTATCTGGAAGTTATTTTCAGATAAATCTTCCCGCATATTTATGTTTTATATTTTCAATAAAAATTTTATAAGACTTATCAAGTATATAAATTTATTGATACTGAACTTTTAAACATGTAATATTGTGTGATGGAAATTCGTTTTATCTTTTATTATTAAAGTTTATTGAAATTTTTTTTTCTTTAAAGATGCAGTGATTTTACCCCATTAGTCTTCCTATTGAATATCTTTCGTTAGTTTTACCATGAAAAAAGTATGTATTTCTGTAATATTCAGTTAAGAAGCTCCTGAAAAGGTAGTTCAAAACATTTTGATTATCAATGCATTTTGATCAATTTAAATAAAGTTACAATAATTTGAGTCTTTATTCTAACATTACAGTATGCATAAAGTTAAAATTATTAAATTATTGAGAAAAAAATCATTTCATATATTTCCAATCGTCTAACAGTAGTGAAATGCATGTGATGTGCGTTTTAAAATCAAACAAATAATTTCTCCTCTTTCTAAATCTACGAATAATGGATGATGAGAAATAAAATGCCTTCCAGAAATCTTTGCATTGTTCTGAAGTTTTGCTATGTATCAATTTTTCTATTTTCCAGTTGATTTCCAATGAAATATTTACATTTGTTATTACTTATAAATTATAAAATTTTAAGCAATAAAAAAATTAAATCATAATATTACAGTAAAAGTTTTCTACAATATGTTATTAATATTGAAAAGAGGATTCAAAGTTTAAGCGAAGATTAATATCAAATAGAGTTATAAATTTACCAAAACAAAAATTACTGAAATTTTTTTAAAGTGTGAATATTGTGATAGCAATTTTGATAATTACTGAAAGTATTTTATCAGAATAATTTATTCGTATGTTACATAATGGCAGTTTTAATGTTAAGGTTAATTAATCAACATTTCAGTAATTGGATTTTATCTGACTCCACCTCGGAGAAGTAAAATCTTATTTGGATTTCTGGAATAAATGATCATTCAGAAACTTAAAAGAAAATAGACTATAGGAAAATTGTATAAAAATCCAATATTCTAGAACATGAGAATGTTAGATTAAAACCGAATGCCGAATTTCTAATTTGTGAATGTGTTAAATGGTAATGAATTAAAAGGATTTGAAAATAAAAATTTGAATATCGGGAACAAACAAATTTCCATATGATTAAACGTATAAATATCAGCATTTTAATATTGTGTCCAATAATTGCCTGTAAATCATATATTAAGACATCCAAGATAAAAAATAATTATGAGCTATCATTTTAATTTATGATTAATTTATCTATGCTTCTAAATATAATTTAAAAATTATATAAGAAACTCAATTCTTTGAAGTTGGTAAATATTTCTTTAGCTATTTGGAAAAAAAACCCTTAAAATTTTAATTGATTTTCTGACCATGATTTGAAGTATGTATTGAAATTGTATTATAAAATTGCTTAAAACACAAGAGTATTATTTTTAAAACTTGACAAATTAAATTTTAAATTTTTATTAGCATATCATTTTAATATGTAACATTTAAGTATTACATAATTACCATTAACCTGATATTATATATTTAGACTTGTAAAGAAATATAAACGAATAATAATGAATGTTTATTTACACTATGATTATAAGTATTGCTTATATTTTTAATTATTTGTAAGCTGTTATTCACATAATTAATATAAGTATTTTATAACTTGTTAATTGCATCTCGCATGTATTTTAAATACAATTTGGTTTGCGATGTTCTCATGGCAATGCTCGTCGTCTAAAATCTACTCCTTAATTCGTTACGAAAATCAGAATTGTATGTAAGATTAGATCTTGTTATGTAATCGCAGTTTTTTTATATTTAATGATATTAGTTTGGAAATAATTGGTTAAAAATTTTTTAAAAAATCCAGTTTTTATATGAAATACATGCATATTTGAATCTATTTTACCTTCCTGTTACAAATTCAATGCCTTCCTAAGATTAGATGTGAGTTTATTTCATGTATATTTTCATATTTCCCAACGTGCTGACAAGAGTGTTATTATAAACAAAATTCATTGTAAATAAAATTATCCTTAATTTTAAAATTTTAATAGCATTTGGATCTATTTTTCAAATGCTATATTTAATAAGCGAAGTTGAAAACTTCTGAAGGATTCATGTTAAGTATGTATTAAAAAATATATTCCTTCTGAAAAATTCAGAAATTGGAAAGAATGAATAGTTTATGGAACGTACTTCTTTAACACGAAATAAAGTCAGTTAATTACACGAAATAAAGTCAGTGGTTATATACAATTAAAATGCGCAGATAGTGACATTTTTCATTTTTTAATTATCGAATGAGACAAAAAACATGTCTCAAATTTGTTAGTGTTCAAAAATTTCGATAGAGCTGATAAAATAAGGTTTTTTCCCATTATTTTATTCATTTTCCAGCCTAAATTATTGGGGATTTCGATTGTTTTACAGTAAAGAGCTTTTTAAAACAATATTTTCATACTCATGGGAAAATAAAAAAATATATCTTACTATGTCTTCAGTTTCAATACATTATCTAGCAGACGAATTTGCAAAAATATTTTTTCTTTGTCAAATGTTGCATATAAGTCATTAAAATCATTAAAGATCTTAAGAATAATATAGTTTATACAAATTTTTATCAATAATTTTATTGAAAAGACCAAACACAAGGGAATATTAGGACAAACGAACGTGTTTTCAAATTAACTTTATCACGAAATTTCCAAAAACTGCATTACAAAATTTTATTATACATTCAAGTATTGACAACAAGGAACCAAAACCGGTATGAGTCATATCATTGTCTCTTCGCCCCATCGACTAATAAATATTGAAGGGCTGGACCACAACAAAAAACTGGAGGGAACTACCATTGATTACTGTCTTCAATGGCCATCACCGACTACGATACAAACCTTCCCTAAGGAATTAGTTCCACTCATGTATTCGTGTATCCTCCAGGAAAGCGAGAAGCAACTTCCATGCTGGAAGTTTCTCATCCTAATATCCCGGTGCCCCCCCCGAGGCCCGATTCTAAACCGGCATAAAAACGCTTTAATGTTATAATGAATTACAATATTTAAAGTTATAAAAAATGCTAAAGTATCAGAGAAAATGGTAAATTGTGTTAAGGCATTAATTAAAAAAAATATTAAACATTAAAAAAAAATATTTTCTGAAAATTTGCTTTTTACATTATTAAACTCAAAAATAAATATAACGCCTACGCCTAATAACGTCTGGAAATAAGCGAAAAAAAAAACTTTGAAATCCACTTTATTAGTGAGTTCATTTTCGTTCGTAGAATTAATATATTTATTAAAATAAATACGAAACAACAGCATGGTAAATGTTATGTTCTATCTCTAACATTTATACATATATTTCAATACACTAATGAATATTAAGCCATGATTTAATAAAATGTATATGTATGTACGAGTGTGTAGAAGGGATTTTTATCTTTTGCAAATTTTAAACACCTATATCAACATTTGAAACATATATCAACATATATCAGCATTTGAAACGTATATCAACATTTGAAACATATATCAACATTTGAAACGTATATCAACATTTGAAACGTATATCAACATTTGAACCGTATATCAACATTTCATTATCATAAAAGTCTCTATCTGTCATTTTAGTTGACTACCACAGACTTTCTTTATTTGCGAATAAAAATATACAGTCTCTAAGCTTTCAAGTTTTTTGAAAGAAGTCTTGCTGGAAGAAGCTGCGCAGTTTAATGCTCTAAGGCTTATCATTTCTAGACATTTAATAAAAACTTCGTTGAGAGAAAATCTATAACAGTTTGGATTAAAAGTTTGTATCGTTGCTTTACTGATTCTTCTAAAATTATTTGCATTCAGCTTCAAAAATCTACTATTTTTAGATACAAATTTCTAAATGTAGGAAATCTTGTTGAGTTTTTAACGATGTTATGATGATAATTCGATAACTGTGATTAAGTTACTATTTCTTAAGAGCAACAATTACTTGTCTGCAATAATTTGCGAAATAATATTGATTCTGTAAATAAGATTTTATATTTTTTTTAAGTTAAAAAACTTGTTTGTTCATTTAATTCAAATTAATACATTCAGGTTTTACAGTATTTTTTCATCTTTTGAGAAACTAAAGAATTTCACACTGGAGAGAATTATCATGGCAAAATCAAACCTTGTTGCTCTTTTGCCATATTCTGCATGCCTCTTCTTGAGTGTTTTAATTTAGCAACTATTGTTTGTACTCTTCGATATTATTAATTTTCTTTAATATCTGCCTTGATTTGGGGGGGATGGGGGGAGATTTTTTGCTTTAGAGGCACATGGTTTTTATCATATGTGTTAAAATCTTCATTTTTAAATAAACGAAACCACTTTTTGCAAGTATCCAACACCAACCGGTGTGCCTCTATATTAATTGAATTCAAACGAAGTTAAGTGACTTACAACACTTCTAAAGTTGTTTGTTTGATACAAAACTTACTTTTTTTGAAATTCAAAGAGAATAATTTTTAAATATTAACTGTAGTCTAAATTATAATTTTTAAAGCTTGTTTTTCAATTTTTTGAATACAGGCTTTCGGATTTATCTACAGACAAATAATACTACAAGCACTTTCTATTAAAATGGGGGGAATCTTACTTCTACGCTGGATAAAAAAAAAGAGATTTAAGGTGGAATACCTTGTTAATTAATTCGTTTTTAAGTTAATATAATTAATTTAAAAATCAAATCAATCTTTCCGAATATAAGATGTCAAATTATTGCAAAGATGGTCCAGACCAATTTGGAGATTTTCAATTGATTATGGAAATGTCTCTAAAATAATCCGTTCAGTTAGTGATATTTAGATTATGTCAAGGTCACCCCCGGGGGGCACCTAGAAATGAGGATGAGGTGCTTCAGGTATGGTGGTTGGATCTCATCAACAGGGTGGGTACGATAATAAGAAGAAGCACTGACCCTCCTATCGAGGACGGGACGTATTCACTAAGGGAAGAGTTATATCTGGGCTGGTGATGGCTATTAGGACTCAAACACAGTTCCCGCCAGTGTTGCTGTTACGGCAGTCTGGTCATTCAGTCTTGTGAAGTTAATTGGTGTGCCTTCGGGAGGGTTGGAGGTCAGTAATAGGACTTAATCAAGGTCATCAAACTTCCTTATATATAAGATGCACCTATATGGCTGGATGCTCTAGTTTACCTAGTAATTTTTATGTTATGTTGAAATTTCAATGCTGACATAAAATTTTGTAAAAAAATAAAAATGGCAACACAATTTCATACTCAGATTTTGGTAGACATATTTTTGATTATAGTAAAATTGCCAACACTGAGTTACCAATAGACTATTGCCACTTGGAGAGAAAGTTTGAAATTTTGGCCAGGTGTTGTGGCAGCCATAAAATCAAACAAGTACGCAATTTAGTCAATGCATCACACAACGTTCTTCAAAACTCCAGATCATCCTAAAGGCTTTTCTCCAAGAAAACTTAACTTCAAACGATACCCTCCAATAGCCAAACCAAGCCCCCTGAGTGTTCGTCAACTATAGTTCCCCCATCCTGCATAGATTGACGATCCTTTTTTCCTGTCTGCGTTTCCAGTCAAATCACCCTAATGCTTTTTTTCTCCTTTTGGTTTTCTACTTATCTTCCTTGTTGATGTTTTTTCTAATTGCTTTGTCAATGTTTAGTTAGCTGATAAAAATAATCGACGAATTAATCCGAAAGTTTTGCGCCTTCTAGAGCCAAGAGTACATGTTAGCTACTACTAACGTGCCACATTCTTTTTAAGGGGCGGGCTGCATTCATACATTCTATTCACTCGTCCCCAGATCGTAATTTGGACCTGGATCAAAGAACGATCATCTCTGAAACAGTATCCCCAGTGGTATTACTCTCGACATGGAGGACTTAATGAATGTCAACCAGCAACCACCACGCATGAAGGTCATTGGCTGGCTTGGTTTGAAATCTTAACCCAACGGATGTGATTCCAACGCCCTATCTTTTAAATCATTTTACGCACCAAAGCTACTCATATTTCCACCCACATGCTATAGTTATTTCGCTCTGTCCCATTCATTAAAAGAAGTTTCTTCATTAATAATAAAATGTATCAACAATATTTCTTTGTATCAACATAGATATAAGTATTTCGAAACAAATAATAATTTCCATTATACGGCAAATAAATTAAATTTATCATTAATGAGAGAGATTCGATGTATCAAGGAAGATACAAGTATGCCGAAATAAATAATAATTTTAATCATATGTCAACTAAAGAATATATACATAGCTAAGAGGGAATGATGTTCAATTGAAATTACTACCCCTCAAATGCTCTATGATTTTTAAATGAAACTGATACACTGCAGATAATTAAGTAGAATAATAGAATTTGTTTTAATTGGAGAGTCAATTTTTAAATTATGGTATTTCTGGGCCTTAGACATTTTTATGCATTTAATCTTTGAGATCTTATATTTCCTTCTCAAGGTTTGATATTTTCTTCAGTTTTATTAGTTTTTACGTATTTTATTTTATTCTATTAGTATTCTTTGGTGATTAAATGTCTTACATACTATACTGCATATCAACTAGAATTTCTTCCTCATATTTTGATGTCCATGATTACTTAAGAAGCTATTTATAAACATCAAATTACAACAATTCAATAAAGCTTTTTAATACCTTGGGTCTCTTTTGAATATTGTGTGTATTAAATTATCTTATGAAGGCAAGCCAAATTATATTATAATAAAAAGCCTTCATTGTATTAAAATTGGATAAAAATATTGCATGATATATATTTTTTTCAATAAAATATTAATAAGTCCTGTCATAAAAGGAATATTCATGATGATAATATAATTGGAAATGCTGTAAAATCACTGGTTTAAAGTATATTTTAAAATCACTGTTCACTATTAAAATATTGAAGATCTTTACATTATTTATACATTAAAATGAATGATTTTGAATTATGATATAAACTCTTAATGTATAATTCAAACAGATCAATGTATATAAGTTTATTTAAAATAAAAGGAAATAATAAATAAGTTTAGCCAGTTTAAAAAGGGGATAAAAGTCTAGGCATTCTGTATTAAATCATTTAATTATTGATAATATAAATGGTCTAATATTTTTTTTCTATACGTGCTACCTTTTGGTATTGATGGTCAAAATTCAATTTATCAAATTTTATTAGTTTTCTTTTCCATGGTCCAAATAACACATGAGTCACGTTTCAATCAAATGAACTAAATAGAGTTATAAATAAAAACATAAATACTTTGATTATAACCACACTGTGTCTTATAACGATTAAAAACCCATTTACCTTATATTAATATTTTCATTTTACCTCAATATAGTGGTAAGATGACAGTTTTGCATTTTCTTTCAAAAATAGTAAAATAATACTGCTTTCATTTTAAGAAAATTTATTCTATTAAATTTCAATAAAATAGAAGATAAGGCTTATAATAAATGAAAAAACCCTAGTGGCACCTCAAAATGAGAAATGTACCTCGATGGGGGTTAGTTTTTAACACCCAAGATGGTAAAAGAAAAAGTGGGATGGATTCTTCCATTGATGAAGAGATGTACTTCCTTAGGAAAGTGTTGTATCTTGGTCGCTGACGTCCCTTAGGACTCAATCACAATTCCCACAAATGTTGCTGTTGTCATGGTCTGGTCATTCAATGTTATTTATCCGAGTGTCCTAGGGCGGGTCAGAGAGTCAGTGATATAATATATGAAAAAAATAATCTTTTACCTCATAAACTGAATTAATTAAAAATGATCAACTCTTGGTATTTTCTTCTTTACTCATTTTCTTTTATATCGAGATTCATCCATTCTCTAAAAATTTATGGTTTCAAATGTTTCATGACAGGTACTCCACTACTTTTTTCCCGATTTTTCAAACCTTCACATTTTATACTTTTTTCATTAGAAAAAAAAAGGATACAAGATCTTTTGAAATATGTTTCTACGCTTATACGTTTTCTCATACAATATCCTGAATTTGAGCAGAAGGCGATACTTCCGTAAATTTTTCATATCTTCACAATAGAAATTTTTGCAAACTATTTGTATTTAAGAATGAATGAACAGCTAGAATAAATAAGCAGCGTCAATAGCATTGATGCTCTTTGAAAACCATATTTCTTACTTAAATATGCATTCAAAACTTGCCAGTTGTATCATAATGAATAACTTTTTATTCATAGAATTCTGAGCAGGTTTAGTTGCCATATACCTATTCAAAAATATGTTATATAGAAGGATATTTAAATGCCTTTTCGTAAATTGAAAAAGAATAAACACCTTTTCTAGTATGAAAAAAAAACACCATTGATGAAAAAAATGTAATTTTTTTTTCTTTTGAGAACTTTATTTAAAGGAGGAAAAAATAGATTTTTTCCAGAGAAAACATTTTTATATTTAAAAGGTCAATTTTTCTATTTATATTTTTATTCTAGCATGTTTTATATCTTAAAAATATTTATATTTTTTACGCTTGATTATTCTTACTCTATAAATTAGCTATAAATAATTATGAAAAATGCAAATCACAGCAAAATACTTATTATATTTCTATAAAGATGTAAAACATTATTATTATAGTTATTCTAAAATATAATTTTAGTCTTTGGTGAAATTCCTTGAAACTTTTTCCAACTAGTATTCTGATATTTATATTTCTTGAGAAGAAATAAAATTCATACAATCGTTAACATTTTAAGGAACTTGGAATAAATCTTAACACTTCCATATCACATGGAGTGCACCTTCGCTTGCCTCTAAAATAGTTAAATTCAACTATAAATGGAAAAAATGTGTCTGAGATTCACTTTTATCTTTGTTGATAATAAATAACAGTTCAAATCATGCTTATCTATAAATTTCAGTTATAGCATGTTATGCAAAAGGCAATTTTTTCACATGATGTTTTATTAATTCTTTTTCTAGCAAAAAATAATGGTTAGAAAAAAAATCAATGCTATTTTGTAAAATATATCTTAAACTGTTATTTGTATTTGTAATTTAATTGTATTGTAAACATTTTGTTTTAGAGAAAGCATGCGTACAATCGTTGGATAAAATTATGTATTCAATCAGATGGAATATTGCACTTATCGAGTGACAAAGGAAGCTATGCTAGAAAGCAACTGTGTCTTCATTTCCTGTTCTTCTCTCATTCCACAATGAATTCAATTCAAAGTATAATGTTTCGGTGGGTCAAATTCTTTGAAATAATCCTCTATTACTATGGCCTGAAGGGTTTTTTAGTATTAGCCTTGGTCATCTTTTATTAGAGTTAAAAGGAGTTTTCTACGCTTGGTTTTGAATTTCGTTAACGTTTCTTTTATACAATAGTGTGAATTTTTTAAATGTTATTGCAGCATTTTTTATGTTAAATATAAATGTTATTTGTTTTTGTAAATTAATTGCATTCAAAATTTCATGGAAATATTAATTAATTTTCTCAAACTACAAAAAATGCTTTGAAAATTGCCCGCCTATAGCAAATTTGAGCAATCCTTGTGGTGCACTTTGGATCATGCTGCATTTTCTATGCAGATATAGAGCAGTTTTCTTTTATTTAAATGCTGGAAATCTTATTCATTTCTGCACGTCATTGAACTATTCGCTTGGTTCGCACTTTTCAAAACAATAGTGGGGCACTGTTCCAAATAATGGGGCACACCAAAATCAAGACGATAATAAAAACATACGATTGAATTTATACCTCTATAAGCTATCTTCATATTATTTTGTTTCAAATTTAAATAGAAGTGTACAGCAAAGTGGAAAGTATTAAGGATTAAGAATTTTCTTATTAATATGTTGGCAAATATACATATTTTGAAACGTAATACATGAAACTGACAATAGTTTAATTCAAAGGTATATGATTTTTTCGAGGCAAGTGTTCCTCAATTTTCTTCATTGTATTCGTTTACAAAATTACATTAGCTGAGCATAAAAATAATAAAAAATTGCACCATTTCTATTTCAGTACTGTTTCATTTCAACTGTAAATTATTCTTTGTAGTGGAAAACAATAGCTAATTGTTCGTGTCATTAGTATATTATTTTGAAACTAGCCATCTAAATTCCTGATTAATTTTTACTAAAATTCCAAACTATTATAACTACGAAAGTTTGGTTTACCTACTAATAAATAAAATGATTGCTCAAGATAATTACAATGTTATGTATCATCATTTAAAACTACAGTTAATAAAAATTACTATTTTGTTTGAGAAGTGATTTAAATAGATTCCATAAAACTCATAAAGGCTTACAACAAAATATTATATTTGCTGTTAAATTACTCCGACGTATCATTTTTATTTTATAATAAAAATTAAGGACTTAAAAAGGAAAGGAGTATTAAAATCAACGACGTATATGATAGTTAATGTTGTTATTTAAGCGAAAAATTTATATTCTGTATAAAAAAATAAAAAATACAACGAATTGCCTCCTTTTTATCATTAGGATAAAAGTCTCATAAAAAATTTGGTTGACGTATTCTTTTATTTCACAATCGTTTTGTTTTGAATGCATTTGAACATATGAAGCTAAAGAATATTTCAAATGTTAAATTTAAAAACAACACACAAGCAAATTTAAAAACATGATTAAATTAAATGATTAATTGCAATTTCCAATAAAAAATAGGCTTTAATTAGTTCCGCTAGTGAGACATCTCAATACAAAAAAAAAGTTAAGTTTGTTTTGAATGGAAACAAAAGGATTTATCTACAGTTTTAATTAGCACATTCCGTACAAGGTCTCCCTTAGAAGTGGTTGGAAACACCTAATTAAATTATTTAAATCCTTTTATCGCTTCCTTGTTGAGAACAATATAATATAAACAACTGTTTATTTGAAAGTAAGCGATGCCAACAAATACACAAAAATAATTTTATATTGAGAATTCCACTTTGGTTTCGCTTAGATTTCGAAAGTAAATATATTCAAAAGTTATTTTATTATTCTCAAGAAAGTAAAATAAATCACTTTCCTTGTTTCAATGAGATAATTTCTGATCAATAAAGAAATGATCAGAACAGATACATGATTTGCTGAAACTGGAATTAATTTTATAAATTAATACAAGTGAAAACCGAATTTTACTCATAATATAACTATTTGTTTCATCGATGTTTTATGTTAAAATTTTAATAATATAAAGATTTTATTCATTCAGAACTGAATATTATATTTCACGAATCATCTAAAATTTGTTTAAAAGTATTAATATCAGATGAACTTTTCCTTATTGTAATGTAGACTAATCAATAAGTTTGTTAAAAAATTGGAACAAAAGGCAGCTAATATTTGGATTAAAATAAAACATTTTAAAGCGTTTTAATGATTAATAAACTCAAAGAAGTAAGTTAAAATATTGAAAAATACAAATGAGGAGCGATTCTATTACACAACTTACATTGTGATTAAAGTATAGATAATTTACTTTAATTTTATATAAAATGAAGAGAAAAAGTTGAAAATTTTAATATAATTAAACTGAAAATTCTATTAAATATAAAACTAATTATAGAATTTTAAACTGAACATTCTATAATTAATTTTAATGATTAAAAATTAATCATTAAAATGGCAAGCAAGCTATCATTATTTTAATTGAAGCATGAGGTTTAGTGATATTCCTAATTATTACGTAAGAGCCTAAATAAAGAGTTCAAGAAATGAGGTTGTGAAAGGTTTTTATTATTTAAAATTGATATAAATTAATTATAACTTTAATTTTCTTCCTAAAATGATGAAGCATCCGTTCAACAAAAACTGTGTTCGATCGTTTCTTTTTTTATTTTGTTTTATTTTTTACTTCAGATAATTCATGTATCTCTAAGTACCAGAATTGTATCCAATAAGAAGTACTTAATTTTCTACGTACTTGTTGGATCTTTTTATATTACTGATTATTTTTCCATAAAGAAATTAGTTTTGAACATGATGTTTACTCCCCCGAAATGAATGTTAGTTTAACTGATCGGTCAATGTAAGGTTGGGCATGATGTTAAGCAGTCTACCACAACAAATCTTGTCGATACAGCTATGTTCAGTGTTGGCTGGATGGTTGGCTGTATACAAGAATGAAGTTTTAAACATATTTTTTATGTGTCCTATTAAAGAACTGAAACAAGTTATGATTTGTTGACAAGATTTCCTTTATGGTACTCTCCAGCTAGTTTAATTTTCAAATAATAAAATTAAGAAGGGGAAAAGTTTTAAGTTATAGCAAGTTTTAAATGAATAGATAACTAGAATTTTATAAAGAAATCTAGATAAGATGGCTAACACGTTATAAAATTATCTTTCGGATATAAAATTATGAACTTTCTAATCAAATATTTATATGCTGGCCATAATAATTAAAATTCCTGGACGAAAAATTTTAGTTTACCATTATATACGATATTTATAATTAAATTAGGAGTATTTTACAGACGAACATTAACAATTTGAAGCATTTTTGTGCGTTTACACAGAAAGGAAGAAGACGAAAGACAAAAAAATTTTCATAGAAATGCCCTACTTATTACATTTAAAATTTGAAAATGGTCGAATTTGTCAAATTGTTTTATTACTGTGTTTTTTAGTTCAGCAGAATTAAGTTTTTTATATGCCCTGTACTGCATACGTCTTTTCAGTCATTCTCCTTAAATGACACTTATTAGTGACATAAATGCAGAAACGAATGTTAATTGCAGGTATTAAGAGATATACGAACAAATTGTTATTTTAAATTGTGCTGACACTTCTATCGTTTCTTGTTTCAAATCATTGATGTTGACCTAGGGGGGGAGGTGGGAGGTGGTCAGTTTATGCATTATCCAAAATCAATTCTTAATTATTTCTTCACTAATTATTTAAAAAATAAAAAATAAATTATTACAAATAGCATTAAAAAGGTATGGAATGCCAACGACAAATGAATCGCAATTGGTCCCTTGCATTATCCAAAGAATACTTAATGATTATTTTAAATACAATATTTTTATTTTTTGCTAGTGGAGATATAGCTTCTGAGTAATTTTTCTCGCTGCTCTTCCAACTTAATGAGTGATTTATACATTTTGGGAAAAAAATCTCAAGCAAGATCTTCAAATAAGAAGTTAGATTGAAATCAGATTTCAGAAAAATTCTTCATTTTCCTATCTGAGCACAGGTTAAATTTTCCTTTTTATTTTTTATTTTGACTAAATCTTTTGATTTGTTACTATATAGTTATTTGCTAATTTGAATATCGTGTTTTATATGACTCTTCTAAATAATGGAATAGAAATTTTTATCTTCGAAGTTGCTAAAAAATTCCTTCTATCTACGACTTGTTAAATATTTTTCATTTCAAACACTAAGCAGCTACCAGAAGTTTAAAAATATATTTTTTCTACTATTTAAAATATTTTATAAAAAACCTTAAAAATGCATTGTATTTTGCTTAAAAACGTATAATATTTCAGTATAACCCTTGTATCATTTTCTATGATTCGTAGTGAAATACAATATTATATGTTGTCTTAAATGATCTATCCCTTCTATGGCATTAAAATGCATATTTAAAGTCCATCTTCATAATTAATACTCTACAGTCCTCAAATGACTCACTAGTTTGTAACTTATTGTCTTGGGTCCTCTTATGCAAGCATATATAATTAGTAAATTGTCTAAAAACATATAATATATGAACAACATATTTTGACACATTAGAAAAAGAATAAAATTTTCTATTTTAATTCAAATATTACAAAATACTCTGAGATGTTGTAATTTGTGCTAAAAATCAAATTATAAGGTGGAGGCTAAAAGAAATTCTAGACATCATGCAATAAGCAAATATGTTTATATTTATTCATTTTTAAGTATATATTTTTATATATTCTTCACAACCAAATTTAAAATTGTTTTGTATGTTTGCAAAAAAGAAAAAATATATATAACGTACATAAAGTGATCTTCTTTCAATAAACATGGTTAAAATCAGCAGCGGCGCTTTTTTCAAACTGCTAGTTATATTCTTTGGAATAGATAAGACATTCTTTTTAATCACTACATTAATTTTTTAAAGCATTTATCCCATCCATTTAAACATCAAATGTACAGATTTGTAGTTTGTATAGTGGCATTATGTATTTGAAATAAGCTCTGTTTTGACATGAAAAGTTTTAAGAAAATCTATCAGGATTCTTAAGTTTTAAATAAAACGCAGTAATCTGTGGTTGTTCGGAAAGTCATTTCGTTTTTTTTTGTCAAAATGAAAAGAAATTTTCGTTTAATGAATAAATTATTTATTAAATTATAAAATTGC
>JAPMOQ010036534.1:326071-368043 GCA_026543055.1 Argiope trifasciata | reverse complement strand
TTAAGTTTTTAACAGTAAACTTCACTACAGTTAGAAATTTACAGGAACTCAATATCAGGTAAGTAGGGGGTCTATTCAATACGGAAAAACATGGCAAGGGGTCTACGACACAAAAAAGTTTGGGAAACTCTGGTGTAGGGCTTTAGAAGGAATGTGGGTCATATAATTTAAGTTTACACTGCTGAAAAAGCGTTTTGGAATAATTTGCTTTTTGATTAGCTGCAGCAAAATTTGAGAAATCTTTTTCATAATCTCATTGCAAAAATTATCATGATTAGATATCGTTATTCAGACAATTAATATAATTTAAGTATCAAATTCATATTTCATCCATATTTACACAGTTATGACAAATCCTGAAAGTGAACTCGATTAGAAACTCGGTAAACTTTCCTAATTTATATATTTTAATGAATGTCTCGATTTTTGAGATATTTTATATTTTTCATTTAAATTGTGAAATTCTTTCAACTTAATTTCAGTCACTCCTAGCATTACAAATGTGCCGATATTTTCCTCATCGTACTAATATTTGCATCGATTCATTTAAAACAACGGAAATAATTTAAAAATTGTTTGATTATTTATAATAATACATAAAAAATAATAAAAGTATAACAAAAATAATGGTGTAAGTAATCACTATCACCATTATAGCTATATTAACCCCTTCCTGCTCTCTCCCGTGAAAATGATGGGCTGAAATTTCTACCTCTATTTCTCACGCCCGTGATATTTCCGGGCTGGCATATTCAAAAGTAATACGCAAAAATATTAAAACAATCTATTTCTTATGCCAAGAATCATATTTATTACTCAATATATACACCAGATGGCTACCTTAGACTATATGCAATGTTTTTGGAGATAGCTAATTTATTTTAAACTATACACTGAGTTTTATATTATTTTCTTGAATTAAAAAATAGGCACTTTTATGACCATTTTCTTCAAAATTATGCTACCGTAAAGGGGTTAATTTTTTTTCTACCCCCATCATGTAATATGAGAAATCTGTCATCACTTATTTCTGCAGAATCGATTCAGTTAAGAAACGAAGTTAATTTTTGTATAAGATATTTAATTTTATTAATTTCACCCAGATTCAGCATGAAAACTAAATATTTGCATTACTGTTTTTCTTCGGCGGTGGAGGATAGTTACGATGCCTAAGGATCCTTCGCCCCCCCCCTTTTGCCTATACTTCTATGCATACAAGCGAGCAGTTGCATCGTTATTTTTCTCCTGCAAATATTATCATATTTTGGCTATTATGTAACTGTAACCGAAATCAAACAACTGTTTCATATGTTGCTTGGTCATGATTTTGTCCTATTTTAAAGCGGATTAGAGGGAAATAAGCACATTTTTATACTCAAGAAGAGTCCGAAGAAATAAATATTTTTTTCTTCTAATCATGGCAACTGTGAAATGCATGGAAAGCAAAAGAAAAATAATTAAAACAATCACCCCATGCATAAATGAAAAAATAAATAAATATTCAAAGAATAAAAAAAGGCGGAAACTACTTAGGCAATGATTAAAAATTCGTGGTTTCTAGCAGAGCTACACAAACGGCAATAGCATTAACCCCCCCCCCTTCCAACGCATTTTTCTTATAATTGTTATTTTCTCATAAATCTCCGTATTACTGAGATTAATTCTTGAAATTCTGTTGAACGTATACATAGGTCAATACCATTAAATTTTAAACAATAATTGAAGAAATCTGCTCTCCTTTATATATATCTATAATTATGTTTAAAATCAAATCAATCTTATTAATTAGAACAAGATAAACAACTTATCAGTTTATTAAAAACTCAAAAAAGAACAAAAGAAATCCTCTACTGTAAAAAATCTTATTCTATAATTTTTTTCTACAGCACTCAGATAATATTAGTTATAATAAAAGATACAAAATCATTATTTTCAAATAATTTTAATCTGTTCATTCCTTTCCGCTATTAGTTCACACAATCTCTATATATCTATGCATTTATATCTTTTGCTTAGATTTTCAATCGTTAAAAAAAACAATTTTTTCCTCCACTCAAGTTTTTTAACTTGTAGTGGATGACGTTACATATTAATATATGTTTTTTTCAAATATTAATTCCTTAATTTATATAAATTAATTTTTAATACTCTTAAATGAGCTTTAGCAGCTTGCAATTAAAATTGAAATCAACAGGCAGTAGATCAATTGGTGAAATGTGAAGATTTCAGTATTTGGCGAGTGAATGTGGGGAATGAGAGTTCATTTCTAATCAACATTTTTTTATACTTATTTACCCGTACTTAATATTTTTTGATAATTATTCAATAAGAAGTAACTAAAAGGAAATATTTATGTTAACCTAAAGAAGAATTAATTTTTCTATATTGTTTGTTCCGTTATAAAATATTGAGTATTCCATCAACAAAAACATTAAATTATCACTGACAGTTATTTGTTATCGTAATCCTAAGTATGTTCTATTATTCGTTGTGAATGTGGCCTAAATGCATGCAAACCTTCACATGATATCATAGCACTATTAAAAAGTGTAATCGCTCGAGTCATCAATTTTATATCTTCCGCGGTACTGTAACGTAACTTTTTTTTATTCATTATGTAAGTTATATATAGAAAACACTAATCCTTGGCTTAACCCGAAATCTCGTTCTTCAGATTAACTAGATATCTTGTTCGTTAGTTTAAAATAATGGGAGAAAATCGCAAGATTAAATATTTGTTGAAAAGTGAAAGCACATGTAAAATCGCAACAATAACTATTCTTAAAAATTAGGTAAAATAATCTTTTAAGAAGTTGCCAAAAATATCGAGTATTATTAAACTGTTATTTTTAAAGTATTCATCAAAATGAATATTTCTCTGTAATTTATTTTTATATTTTCTTGTTGAATTAGTATAGTTCAAGATTTTAATCACAGTTTAGCAAAACTGTTATCGGCTCATACCGATACTAAAAATAAATTACAACAATTGGAAAAAAATATAAAAAAATTGAGAATATGAGAAATTTTAATAAAGAAAAATAACCTATCATCTTCATTATCAAAATCACGTAATATCTAAACTAAAAAATCTTGAAACTTCATACAGTCATTTTTACTAAGCACTTCATAAACGTATTGGATTGAATAGACCTTTGAAATCCCCTTTTTAAAATTTGAAAACATGGTATATTTTCCGTAAACGAAATTAATTAACACTTTACGGATTGGATTTTCCCATTTAATATCACGTATACATGGATAATTTCACCCGAAATTGAGTCAGTCTAAACTAATTTCTCATAATCCAATAATTCACGTCAGTAATGCAATTTTAGAATTGTATATGTAATGTAATTCTATAGGTTTTGTTACAGAGTTGGTTTATTTAATGCATAACTGGGATTATATAATATACATTTTTAATTTTTTTGTCGTATATTTAGGATAATAGAAAGCAAATTCTATCATTATCATATGTATTGGTCACAGTATTATAACCGATAATTTTTTAATTCATATTAACCTCTACCTTGTAATTGAGGATGAGAAGCACCGGCATGGTGGTTGCTTCTTGGCACCTTGGAGGATAAGAAAAAGAGATATGTTCTTCCCACCGCTGGTGAGACCTACTTCCCAGAGAAAGATAGTGCCTTGGCCAATGATGACCTATAGGACTCATTTACTGTTTTGGTGATGCTGCTACTATGGCGGTCTGGGCATTTAGTTTTTTTTTTTCGTTGGTCACAGGACGTGTTGAATTAATCGGTTTAAGGTCGTATTTATATCAGTTATTTAAAATTGTAAACAATACCATGAAAAACAAATTTAGAATATGATAAATAAAAAGAATAAAATATAAATAATTAGATATATTAATAATATGAAATATTTTTTGTGTGCTTACACCTCTTCTTTTCAATAAATTAGTTATAATTGGAGTAATTATAATTAAGTTTGAAAACTCTGAAATGTATGCGTGATAAATTGAAATAGCGTAAATTTGTGTAGAAAAAAACAAAATACCTTATCAATTGCATCATATCATCATGGACATTAAATATATGTTCATATACATATTCACTAAATATATAAAGTCGATTTATTAACATAGTATCATTACTTTCCTAATAAAAATTTAGCTTTTTTAAATGTTATTAAAATGTAACATTCTAATAACAATTTCATTTTGTTTAAAACTTATGAATCTATAGAAAATTTATGTGTCATGTTAAATATTCTGCTTGAAAATAAGACTAATTAAATTTTAAGTAAAATTCTAAATGCTTTAAATTTTCAATCATTTGAAATCAAAATGCATAAACTATGAGATAATTAGAACAAAATCAAAATTAATCAGGGTTTGAAATTTTTAATGCTGGCTTTGAAAAAAAAAACACATTTTCTAATTTTTCAATTGCTTCTGTTCAAAGTCAGGACAAAAAAAATCCGTGAGGAAAAGTAAAAATGAAATAAAATAAAATTTATGTCTTTTTTTATTACTGAATATATTCGTAACGCTTATGGAATCTTTGATATTTATAGCCGTGTTTTGTCCTAAATATATTTTTTCACACGAAAATGTATGCATATAAATATAATGTACATACTGCATGAATGATCTTTAAAAAATGTTTTTTCAACTTTATTCAGTTTCATATTTTTTAATTTATCACTGTCATATAATGTACTGGATATAAATTAAAATATAAAAGTAATTATCCTTAATTAATAAACCCTTCTTTTTTTTCATTTTAAAGCGATTGATTGAAACGCAGAATCTCAATTAAGTAGCAAATATATATAAGAAATTACCTCAATTACGTGTGGAAGAATCCATGATATTAAATTCATTGAAATGGTTTAGAGCTATTTTTGTCGTCTTTATAATTTCGCATTTTTTAAAAAAAACTAAAGATTGGGACTAATTGAAACAGCAAAAGGAGAGAAATAAAACGAATAAATGTTTTTGAAATTGTAACTAAAAATAAATTAACTCATTTGGGAATTATTCAGTAAATGCTCTCAAAGTGTGATGAATTTATTTTCTTTACTGCACTCAAAACGTTTCTGAATGGATTAATTTGGTTAGAAAAAAATTTAAAATATTTTTCACTTTTACTTAGAATAATGTCTTTTTTCCCAATTTTTTTCCGAAATAATCACATTCCAGATCGTGTTTAACTATTTCTCATTTGGGAAAAGACGAAATCTTATTAACATAGTCCAAATTCTTTTACACGTCATCAAGTCCATCATTCACGGAAAAGACACATTTTAGCTAGCGAAATTCAAATTACTTTGCACTTCATCAACTGCAAAGGAGAATGCTAATTATTATAAACCTATTTATCAACCTAATGCTTCAGTAAAATTTTTACAACAGAATAAATTTATTCAAACTGCATTTTTCTTTGGAAGTCATTTACTACACGGACGGCATTAACTTAACGCCCACTTCTGAACTCGTTTTACTCAGTATTGTCTCTTAATTCATTCTTTTCTCGTTTCCCCTCTAGATGGCGCTCTACGTGAAGAGAAAGTATCTTGTCATTTCAGAAGTGCGACAGATGTAGAACTTGCGATCGCATTTACACAGATAGTGGAGAGGTTCCACGAAAAGAAAAACTCTCTGCGGTACCGGTCCAGTAGTTGTGTGACAACCGCTCGTAAAGGTCTTTTCAGAGAACCAATTTTCACTTTTTTCACACGTGTTTAAGAAGTGTTTTCGCATTTGATTGTTTTCGAGAAATAGAAGAAAAATGCTGCTCTTTTATTTCTAAATACGGGATCATTAGTTTATAAATATTTTCTTTAAAACTTAGCAAACGATTTTGGTTTTATTTATTTTTTGAAATCAAAGTTTTGAGAATTTCCTGCTGAAGGAATGATTGCTTGCATTGTAAAGGAATAAAAACAACATTATAGTTTATAATTTAACTGAATAAAATAACAACAAAGGATCAATATAAACAAAAAAATAACTTCTCGAAGTGGAGCAGAAAAAAAATGTGCTTGTGTAATATTTCTAAATTTATAGTTGGACAGAAAATGCGCTTTCGCACAATTTGATAAAAATAATATATTATCAAAATTCTGCATTTCAAAGAAGTTATAACCAAAGAAATGTTCAAAAATGATTCCTAGAATATCCATTTTGAGAGGAATTGATTAGAATGCACCTCACTTTAAAAACATGTGTTTATAAAAAGTGCCGAAAAGGAAATAAACTATTTATGTTGACTTTGTGTATCCTGAAGAGCAAGTAATTGGATTAAAGGATTTGGTTTGAACTTTCGTGAGACAGATTGCCACTTGTTGAATCTGAATCAAAGACAATGGCTTCTATACGCTTGTTATTACTGATTTTATTTACATTTGAGGTTATAGGTGCAAACGTTCCAAGACTAGGTTTCAGTCATATGGATGACTTTGGAGATTGTGCAGGTTATTGCTGGTGTCGGCGGGACAGTCTCACATGTCAGAGGCCAAACACTTTAGATTCCATACCTATTATACCATCTGAAGATGAAAGATCCTTGATCACAAAAATGTAAGTATTTTTTAAATTTATATTTTAAGAAAATTATCAATATGATTTTATGCCTTTTAAAGTTATCCAGATAAAAAAAAAATAAATGTCGCAATCAGATGCAACAAGTGCAATTGCATAACATTAAATGAATCAGAATT
Organism: Argiope trifasciata; assembly: GCA_026543055.1. Classification (NCBI taxonomy): domain Eukaryota; kingdom Metazoa; phylum Arthropoda; class Arachnida; order Araneae; family Araneidae; genus Argiope; species Argiope trifasciata. The sequence continues at coordinate 361,350 of JAPMOQ010036534.1, read as the reverse complement.
GTACAAATCCAATTCGAAATATTTCTATTTGTTGAAGCGCCTTTAGAATTTCGATAAAATTTCTTGGAGTTTCATAAAAATAACATTTTAAAATTTCAATAAATTTATCTTACATTAAAATTTAAAAAAATTCTTGTTACAATTTAATTAAAAAACATGACGATAAATAAATAATAATTTTGATATACATTTATTTAAGTTTAACAAAAAATAACTTTTTAGAATAATTAAAATGCCTTATACTTTAATTAACTAAAATTCTTATTCGAATTTTCGCTATGGTTCATCAACTAAAAAAGACAAAAAATGTTTATATCATTATAATGTCACGTATATTTATATATAGATATGCCATTAATAGTTTTTAAATAGTTTCGTTGATTTACAGTGTTGCATGATTTTTCGGAATTGTTACTGTCTGCCCACTGTCTAAGGCAAGGTAAAGTCAGTCAGGTGCAGTAAAAAAACTGATATAAGGTTGATTGAAGCTTAAATCCTGCGTGTTTCTCGAAACATAACTAATTTCAAATATCTATTATGATATGATGCGTATGGTGATGTCATAGAATTTTTAAAACCATAAAACATTTTATTCTGGTTTCACATAAAGCATAAAATTATTTAATAAATTTTTTTTCGTTTCAAATTTTTTTTAAAAATTAATTTATAGTTCAAATATGAATCCTAAGCATAATTTGACGTAATTAAATGATGAAATATTATATAACTATAACTTTTAGTAATGCATTGCTTGTTATGTACTTACGACTTTTTATGTATTATAATTACTTTTAATATTTAAGAAATGCATTTAATTAAATAATGATTTTTAATATTTATTTTCAAATGAGTTTTGAAAAATACTTTTATGTCTTTCATAATTATGCAAATGGTATATAATTTAAGAGTATCATTGACAGAACATAAGTTGGATTCAAGAGCTCTGTCTAAAGTAATTTATGTTTAGGAACATGTGATCGTTCCTGATAAAAAGTGATAAATTCTGTTAATTAACAAATACAAACGTTAGTTTTTAAAATATAGCTTTCGTCGAATCAAATGATTTTTCTTATAATTAAAAAAAAAGGTTTACTTTCGTTTCTTGATAAAAAACATTACAATATAAATATTTGTCTTTTGATATTTTTTGAAAAAAAAATCAAATGTTTTTTTTAAATATTTTTATAATTTTTTTGTCTTTACAATTATTTAAAGAAAGGGAACTATAAAAATATAAAATATCTCTGTAGGATATTTTTTGTCAAAAACTTATAATTTCTTATAAAAACTTATAATTAATTTATAATTTCTAATTTGAAAAATATTAAAAAACTAAAAACTGAACTCCATCATATATTTTCTTTCTTTATAATTATTTTCTTTCTCAAAAAAAAGAAATCCAGGACGAGATTATTGCTTTTGCTCTTTTATTCTCACAAAATAAATAGGAAGAAATTTGTAAAAGCAATATAAAAATAATAAACATTTTATTTTCTTCAAGATTTTATTCAATAAATTAAAAAGAAAATACCGCATTTTTTTCAAAAACTATTAAAACTGTTTTAGCGTGGGATTAAAAGATTTAAATTCTTTTTCATGATACATAATTATCAATCATGCGTAGAAAAGTGTTCGGGGTTTAAATTTCAGTATACATCCCTATGACATTTGTAAATATATTTTTAATGTCGAAGTAAAAAAAAATGTAAGCATTTTGGAAGCAATTTATTTTTAATGATAGGATGGTTTGTTTTATTTAAAAAATTATCTTTCTGCTTGGAAATGCTTGGAAAAAATGTTCTTTAATTATACTTTTTAATAATCAGAAATTCCGTTGACCTTAATTTGTCACGCTTATTTCCATTTTATCCACTTATTTTTTTGCTTTGAAGTCTCAATTACATTCTGTTCAAAATATCGATAAAACATAGAATTCATTGATTATTTTTTTATTAAATTTCATTAACATTTTTCATTTGATTTTTCCTTATTCTTAAAGCAAATGAAAAACAGAGGATCTAATTAAAAATAGCTGTTCAGGAAATAAGTCCAACAGGAGAAATATAATTGGGTGCAATTTAGCAAAAAAATTCATTGAGTTATTCTTGTTAAGCGCCAAATTCTTTGCTCAAACTAGTAAATTTTCAGTTATTTTGTTCACATATGGATCTTAATCCCAAATATGATTTTCTTTGAATCGGAGTGGTTTAAAACGACACTTGAAAAAGTATAGAAGAGGAAATTGTCGATTAACGTACGAACTTAATGTATACAGGGTATCTCAAAAATATTGAAACGGTATTTTATTCTTTATCCTATATAGATAAGTGGAGGATGACAGTTTCAAAATAGTTTAAAATAACGTGTGGAGAAAGAATGTGTTGATAAAATTTTTTTTACAAGTAATTTTTAGAAAGTTGCAATTGAAACATTTTAATATTAACTCCCGACAGTAATTTTATCAGTTAGAAAGTTTTTTATTCTTTTTTCTTCAAAAATAACATTAGAATAAGCCGCAAAATTATGTCTTTAAAACCAAATGAATGATGAAAAGAATTGATTTATGCCATTTTTCAAATCACGTAAAATATTATTTCTTTGGTAAAAATATCGGTAGTATATAAATTGAATGTGCAAATTTTTAGATCAGAAATACGGTAAAATGTTTCAAAATAATCTCAAAAGTCTTTAAACAAAGCTTTAACACATAGAGTTGAATATATCTTTGCAAGCAGATTGATGCAGGTGTCTTTCAATTTCATATTACCCGGTCTCGCGGTTGGCATACATAATAAAAAAAAACACGTATAGAAACAGATATACATTTTATAAAAAGTATTTAAAAAAGGTATTGCGTTAAAAGAAAATTGTCTGCATTTCACAATATAGATTATTAAAAAATATATTTTAACATAAATATTTGAAATAGCTAAATACGAGTTAAATGAACGATAATTAATCGGCCATGAATTAATCTTTAGAAATGCATTTTAACTTATGAAAATAAATTAAATACATGTATTGATTTAGTATTTTAATTTTTGCTATTAAAAATAGTAGTCTCAACACTTGGGAAAAGTAAAAATACATAGCGAATATGCCTTAAACAAGTAAAAAGGGTTTTTAATATAAATACTTTTATCCATTTTATATTTTTGTAATACTTAACAAATTTTATTTTTATTTTGGAGTATGGGACCTTAGTTACCCGCTCAATTTCTGATTAATTTTAAAGGTGCGATTATATTTTCTTTAAAGATGTTATTTCATAAAAAAAAATGTAAACTTTCCAATTGACTTTATTTGTCTAGAGGGGTTGTATAAAAATTTTCAAAAACTTAATTTTCGAAAAGTTAAAGGAATTATTTTATTAACATGATCGTATATATCGCTTTATTTTGTACTATTTTCTAATTTACACTGCTACTTATCTCTACTAGGTAAAGAAATAAACTGTGTTTTAATCTTTATTGGATATTTTTTATATATTAAGAAAAGGAAAGTGAACGTTTGTTCTTCGTTTGAAAATTTGTAAAGCTGACTATGTGTAACGCTCTTATGAATAAGTCAGTAAAATTGACTTTAAAGTTACTAAGTAAGTCTGTTAGCAGATTATAAAAGCTTAGAAATCGTTCTAAAGGTATCATTCATTTTAAATTATATCTCAAGGCTCCATATATGTCAAAAGTTCATTTGAAGAAACCATATGCGACAGATTTTTTAATGATAGGTGGATTCCAAGAATGGCGTCTTTAGGAATTATATATTAACTGAATTTCTAAGATTTCCAGGTAGCAAGACTGTTTAGAAATGAATTACAGATACTTATTATATGACCCACTCAAAAATGGTTCCCACAGTAGAATTTCAAAACTTCATATTAGCTAGAGATGTCTTTGGACTCCTAATTATATATGTCATACAATGGTAAATAGTCCTCTGCCTTTTTCAGTAATGAAAAAAGTGGAATGTCGGTTTATTATTTTTTACTAACAGCCACTCAGACTATTTTTCACAGAACTGAGCCGTATAGACAGGAGTAAGCATCGGCAGACCTGACTGGAATATAGAATATTATCAGGGTTTAGGAAAAAAACTAAGACTAAACTAGAAACTAAATGAAAAGACTAGTTTAGTTATAATTATATCAACTGCCTGTTTTAAAGTAATACTAGTGCTATTATGGAACGGGCCTCATAATTTTGAGCCACTGTCAGATGACAATGATGACACCTGAACTGGGGCCCCTTCTCCAAGTTTCCACACCACACTAACGGAAGGAAATTTCACCTCGAAGGATTTAATGTGCATGAGACCCGTGTAAACTACTATTTTTTATGTAATCGGATACATTATTACAGTTGCAGATACATTATTACCGATCCCCTTCAAGCAGGAAAAAATAGATAAATAAATAGTGGAAACTATAGAAAATCATCTAATACTTTAGTAATAAATATATTGTGACGAAATAAGGAATCATAGCATGATAAGGAGTTCACGTTAACACTAATGATCTGTGATATAAACCTAATTGAAAAAGTTATGTCTCAGAAATTATATGTGAATGGAAGGAAATTTTGTCTTGAAAACAGCCACTGAGAATGCATCTATAAATTGGTATCAGGCACATTACAAACAAGTTATGCCATACTGAAAAATAGAAAAGCTTTAAACTAATCAGAGCATTGCATTGAATAATTTTTTTGAAAAAAGTTATATACTTTATTAATTTTTAGCACTTAATATTTCTATTTTTATAGGTAATTGAAATAGGAATAGTTATTTTTTTAAAATATTTTTCTGAATGCAAGTCGCATATATATTTTGAATAAACGTATTTCTAATTCCTATTTGTATGCATTTTCGTTTTGTTGCAACATGTACAGGTGGTTATAAAAATGATGGAAACACCTATGATAAAAATTGACATTTAAAAATACGTTTCATAAGAAATGAAATACAGTTTTTATAACAATTCTCTTTAATAAAAAATTTATATATTATAGGTACAGGAAGGAGCTATAACGTTATATATATTTTGAATTTTTATCAAAAATTTAAAAAAAGTCTGACTTTACGGCCTTTTAAATGAACAAAATTGCTGGACCCCGACCATCTTGAACATCTGTATAAAAACAACTTTTTGGTATTTCTAAAGTAAGTTGCTTAAAGTCACGAATAAGAATAAAGAGAGCTGTTTGACAAAACAATGAGCATTAGAGGAAACTGAATGAAAGGGCACGACGAATATTGAAATGGACTGCAATATAGAGGGTGTCTCTAAATAATTGTAACCTGATTTAATTCTTTACCTATTATAGATAAGTAGATGATACTAGTTGGAAAATAATTCAAAGTAAAGTAATACAGAGGAAGTTTATTTTAATAAGAGATAATTGACATTTATTTTCAAAATACTACACTTTAAAAAAAAATTACCTCCCTTCTATACAAATTTGATTGATTAGAAAGTTTTTTTGTCATTTAACCATTAGAAGAAATTAGAAGACCATTAAAAGAAAAAAACCCCCTCATAACTCTATACTTAAAACCAAATAAATTACAATACAGAACAATTTTCTTCAAATAATATAAAACCCTTTTTCTTCTATAAAAAAAGGACCATATACAAATTGATAGTGGAAATTTTTTCTATCAAAAATGCGATGGCAGGTTTAAAAAAAGATTCTAAAATATAGCTTTAATAGAAAGAAGTTAACATTGACATATAATAAAAATTCATGCATACAAATATGTAAACATTTTATAAAATGATTTTTACAAAGATCATGTGATTAAAGAAAAGCATCTTCATTTTACTATACATTTTCAAAGAAAATATTTTCAGATAAGTACTTGAAACCCTTAAATTACAGTGAAAAGAAAGAAAATTAATCGTCTGTAATTTGGTTTGTTAGAATATAGTTTTAAAAAGTATGATAAATTTGATAGTATATTTCCTGCATGCATTTTTTAAAAAATTTTTACCAATAAAAATGGAAGTCTGAACGTTAAAAAAACAACTCGTAAGAATTCTTAAATATGCCTTTAATATGTTCTTAAACATTTATAAAGGGCTTTATTATAAGCCTTATTATACGTTTTATAATATTATTTCGGATTTCCTATCCTTAATAAGTCGGGTTCTTTTTACCTCGTATATAGTGGTTGTGTATCGTGTTAGAAGGTGATGATGTTGAGCACACAGAATTATCAGTCCTTTAGTTGACGGACAGAACACAGACGTTTATTTACAGGACGAGGACAGGACAGCACAAAGACGACAAATATTTACAACACTACTATGTACAGTTGAGACGGACACACGGGATAACACACTGCAGATAGTAGTCCACAGACAGGAATTCTGTAGTGACAATGTCCACAGCTCACAGAGCTGCCAAACAGGATTTAGCCGGAGAGGGAATCTTTAAGGGATTCACTTTACCCCACCTGGGTCTCTCCAGAGCAGGCTGAAATTATTCCTCTATCTTTTCTTGCCTTCTCTGTCGACTCACTACTTCGCACAACGGGACTGCTCCTTAGTTCGGGACAGCTCGGTTCCCGACGCAGACACAGCGGGCTACGACACAGATCTCTATATCTCTAGGTCTTCTCGATTAATTCCACCGCATTACTTGTTTTCTTCGTTGAACACCAGGCCGTTCAGCTTCGGCTTGATTCCACTGGATTCTTCTTCCTGTCTTCTCTTTTTCTCCTCTGCTCAGCTTTGACTTGACTTACTTACTGAAATGTGGGATTAGACAGGGTACCCGCCCTGCGTAGCAGGGCTATCCCCATTAACTTGACACATATGTACCTGGCGTCGAGAATGCCCTGAACCGCTGTGTTACAGGCGAAGTGCGAAGCGACAATGAAGGAGTCTCTAGATCTGGGTAGAGTAGCAGGTGAGTGAGGAGCGGGAGAGCAGGGTCTGAGCCAATGGGATCAGTCAGTGAGTAGTCGTCCAGTGATTGGTTGTTGAAACTCTAAGTGCAGTGAGGCCGTCGGGAACGAGTAGCTTGCAGTGTTGAGGAGTTTTGGCTGCTTTAGTTCTATTGTTCGGTGAGGGCGAATCAGAAATCAAGTTCTGAGCCGTAAAAGTGGGAGAAGTTTGACTTTAGGAAAATTGCGTGGAGAGAGTTAGTCAAGTAACAGATTTCGAGGTCTTTTAATTTTACGATTAGGGGTGTAGAGGCTAATTTGTGCGAGCGCTTCGTTTTCGTTATTATTTAAACTATTGAAAAATTTAGTTGCAAGTTTTTTGATGGTTTGAATAAAGGTATTGTAGCTAAGTGCTTTGCATAAGTCATCGGTTCTCATGACCTGTCTGGCTTTACAGATGTGCCTGAGAACCTGGTTGTGTTGTTGTTCAATTATTTTTAAGTTACATTTTGCAGCATATCCCCAGGCGGGGCATGCATAAGTAAGTACTGGACGCAAGTAGGCTGTAAAAAAAAGCATTTTCATGTCCCTATTCATCTTTGAGTTCCGGCCAATAAGGGGGAAAAACTTACGCGACTGGGCTCGGAACTTGTCCCTAATGTAGTTAAAATGTTTCTTCCAAGTTAATTTGCTGTCTAATATGACTCCTAAATATTTGGCTTCCTGAGACCACGGGATGAGTTTACCTTTTAGTTCTAATTTTGGAAAGTTGGGTTGTTTCTGGGACCTGTGAAACATGACGGCTTCGGTTTTGGAGGCATTGATTTCTATCTTCCATTGTAGAAACCAATCTTCCAGTTTGTGAAGGTGTTTATTGAGCGCGATATGAAGATAGTTTGTGTTTTTATTCTTGGCCAGTATTGCCGTGTCGTCTACATACAAGCACATCATTGTGTTAACTTGCTTGGGCATATCGTTGATGTAAAGCGAGAATAGCACCGGTCCAAGTTTGGAGCCTTGTGGAACTCCTGCTCTAATGTTTTTAATGGGGGAGAGTTCGTGTTTGCATCTGACTTGGAATGTGCGGTTGGTTAGATAGAACTCAAGGATTTTAATCAGATAGCCTGGAATCTGATAATTTATCAACTTAATAAGTCCATTTATCCACACCCGCCTTTTGGATGTCAAAGAAGACGGCTCCTGTATTTTGTTTTTTATTAAATCCTTCCGAGATAAATTCAACGACTCTGTAGAGTTGATGTGTCGTAGAGAGGCCAGGCCTAAAGCCGAATTGCTCCGGACACAGAATGTTGTATTGAATTAGATGGCTGTTAAGTCTTTTAAGAATTATGCTCTCGGCAATTTTGCTAAGGGTGGATAGTAGAGAAATTGGTCTGTAGCTGGAAGGATTAGTGGGGTCCTTTCCTGGCTTGTGAATCGGGACCACCGTGGCCGTCTTCCATCTTGCGGGGAAGTGTCCAACTTCCAAAATTCTTTCAATTAAGTATGTGAAAATTATTATTACATTGAGTGGGAGTGTTTTAACCATTTTATTAGAGATGTTGTCGTATCCTGGGGCCTTACTGATTTTGAGCTTTTTAATTTCCGAAATGATTTCAGATAGTTTGATTGATATGTTTTGGGTCAGTGGTGGCACCATCTGTGTGTTGTGGAAATTAGTAATAGATTCTTCGACCATGGATTCAGTTACTTTATGTTTTAGGTCATTAATATTAAATTGAGTCTCCAGGATGTCTGCCAGGCAGTTTACTTTTTCCAGGTCTGATTGTGCGATACTGGCCGGACCATTAAGGGTCGGAATGTTGAAGCTTTTCTTTTTAAAAGGTTTCACGAAGTCCCAGATATCTCCATTTTCATTGTTTACATTAATGAGCTTATTTGCAAGCTCTTCGTTTTTAATTTTTTTCCTCTAGTTTGTGGATATTTTTATTTATTTTATTTAACTGGGTTTTTAAAACAGGGTTTCTATTTATCTGATACATTTTTCTGATTTTATTACGTTCCCTATTGAGTGTTCTAATTTGCGGGTCAATATAGTACTGTTTTGGTTTTAATAGCATGGAGCTACGGGTTTTGGCTAAATTGATCTTATTTTCAATGTCCTCGGTGAGGTTATCAATATCCGTTTCTGATTTAAGGAATTTTAGATTAAATAGAGTTCGCGAGAGTTCATTTAAAAAAATTTTCCAATTAGTTTTGTATTTAGCATTAATGTTAGGAATAGAGTATTTAAAAAAGAAGTTTAGAGCGACCGGGTTATGGTCAGAGCTCATTTTGGGAATAGATTTTATTTCATAGGGAAAGTAAAAATTTTTAATTAATACTAGATCGATTGTGGAGGCGGTGAAATTATCATAACGCGTTGGTTCATCGGGGTGAATAATTTCTAGGCCGGCGTTATCTGCGAAGTGGCGTAAAGTTTCTCCTCGTTGTGTATTTTTATTACAGTTCCAAGTGGTGTGGTGGGCATTAAAGTCTCCACACATAATCATGTTAGGTCCGAGTTGCATTATAGTTTCAATGTCCATTATGAACATGCTACGATCTGAGCTGGGCGGGATGTAAATAGAGGCAAGGTTAATGGGATCACTATTTTTGGGGATGACTGCAATCATAGTGGCTTCAATATAGTGTAAGGTTGGGGGTGTAATCTAGTGATGGGGGAGGTTATTTTTAATAAGTATTGCAGTACCACCACTAGCTCTGGCTGGGTTTTGATTTTCTCTATAATTATAGTATGCAGTGTAGTTCGGAATATAAATTTTTTGCCCTGGTCTCAGGTGAGTTTCCTGCAATAAAATAATATCGGGGTTATCCTTATTAATAAACAGTTTGAGCTCCATAGTTTTAAGCCTGATCCCATTTGCGTTCCAGTAAGTTAAACGAAGCGCGTTCAGATTGAATTAGGCAGTTGAGGAGGTACCATCTGGAGTAACAAAAATTTTAAGTAGTATCTGCAGTTTATCGGCGAGAGTGTTAGCTTGTTTTAGTTCATTTGCCATGGTAAATATTTCTGGAATTTGTTTGAACAGCTCTCTGATTTGGAGGATGACCTCGAGCATGGCTACGACTTCTTTGCCATCAGCATGTGCTGTGTTAAACGGTTTCCAGGTTTGTTTATTTTGTTCGCCAGCGGGTCTGGGTTCGCTAATGTTATTGGCTAGTGGCGCCATCTGCTGAGCTTGGTCATTAGGAAAAAGTTGCGCGAAACTTAGGTTGGGTTTAATGATGGATTGATTAGCAGAGAAATTCCTAGGTGCGGTATTTATGTTCTGGGTTCTATTGGTTTTTTGATTAAATTTAGGGTATGCGGGGCATCCTTTATAGGCAGACTTGACTTACTTACTTCAGCCGCCTGCCGTATATATACCGGGGGTAGGCGGGGATAACATCTTCTAGACCAATCAGGAGCGTTCTGGATGTATCTCGGTTCCTAGTGGATGGATCGGGAAAATTCTCGATGTTTCGGGTACTTTCCATTTTGTTGCCAAATTCGTCACCAAGTTGCCAAATGGTCGCCGTTTGTCGCTAAACCTTGGGACCTCTGACGTCACACCCACTCACTATTTAATACACATTACTATCAATCTTTCTTCCTTACGATGACAGTATTAGAGCGAGAAAGCAAAATTACGCATTCGTAACAATGTGTAACAAAATTCATTTTAATTTGTTACATTGCTGTTATGCAGAGCGTTCGATTCTCAATTATAACTCACTCACGTTTGAAGATATGAATATGCAGATTTTTGTAATTCTGCTGTTCCATAAAAAATAAAGCTTCCCAATTGGAAAAATTTATCGCGTAAAAAGAGGAGTCACACAAAAAGTAAAAAAGTGTAACTTCTGAAAAAGCCGAGGGGGAAATTTTAATGAGTGTTATCTTATTTTTAATTACTTTGCCGTTTACATTGCTCACTTATTTTAAATAATTAAATGATTAAACTAATTTTCAATCTTTTTGGGACACACTGCATCAAATGAGACCAACAGCAGCCACAGTGACAACAGAGTTCAGTACGCATCTGGATTCTCTAATAATAATTACCGAATGGACTTTCATAAGCAAAATTATAGCAGATTAATTGCAGTTTCTCATCCAATTGTCATAGATGCTGATTCTAACATCAATTATAGCCTTTTGCCTAGTTGGCTGACAAGTGGAAGAAAGTTATATGATCAGAAGAATCATCTTTTACAGTTTGCCCCATAACAGGAAAGTCATACCAGCGTATGATTGCGAATTTCATCTCCCAGCTGTCAAGCATGGAGGTAGATTTGTCGTGATAGAGATAGCCGTGTCAAAGTTTGTTCGTTGCTTTGAAAAGAAAAAACGATGGGTAGAATTAAAAAGTTGTTTTATTTGACCAAGTCCATCCTACGATGCACATACTATGCATCATTTTATTTCCAACTGACGTAATTTTTACAGGATGATGTTCTCCTATTCACACTGGAGAACTTGGTTTCAAAATATTCCTAGTGTTGTTGAAGAATGGGACATTAATATAAATAACCAAATCATACCACAACTAGCACTTTTAAAACGTTCATATGTCTTTATGAAAAATGGTATAATATTCCTCTACATACATTTCAGTAATGTGATAAGATTTCGAAGGGAGTCCATACTGTATTAGAAAACAAAGGTGACCGTAAGCCTTATTAATAAAGATTATTAATAGGATTATCCTTGAATTTGCTGATGTCTTTTCTGTTGTTTTGATAATTTATTGTATTTTAATAGTCTATAACGTTTTGGAAAATAGCTAATATTCATTGTTATATATAATTTTTAAGTGGATAAAGACTTTTTAAGTGACTCAGAGAAAATAGATACTTTTATCGGAGAAGATTTATTTATTATTAAAATTTTTCTAGAAGTAAAAAAATAGAGAAATGAGAGGAAAAATATATCATTATGGTTCATATGGGTGTAAAAATTAAAAAACCGTTCATTACAAAGATATCTTTCTTTGATTAAATTACATGGGATAATAAAATTACGAAAGCAAAATACAACATTGACAATCAATCTATAGAAAATTAAAAATAAAATATTTTGTAGGATTTTTAAACAATTTTCCGCAATTCGTTTCAGCGATATTAGTCTCATCTGCCCTTTTTAATTACTTTTTAACCAAAATTCACGCTTGTAAATATAATTAAACAGAGAGAGAGAAAGACATCAAGTTTTAACTTTCTTTTCTTCGATTTTATCTGCAGGATAGAAGATTACTTTTAATCTGATTAATTATTCTTTAAGAAATTGTGAACTTTTATTGCATAACACAAAATCTTTTAAAATAATGATTTGCTTTATGTATGTAATCTTATATACCTTTTTCAAGGAAATGCTTTTCTTATATATTTTTCTGCATAAGATTTTATTTTATTTTTATGCACCCGATTCCTTTTTTTTTTTTCAAACAGTTCATTACAAAAATAATCTTTTCTCTGAGTATTTTAGGCTCAATTTATTTATTTGTATTAGAATCCATTTTAATCTTTTAAATAAAATTTTCGAAAAATTAAAAAAAATGTATTTATTTTTAAAAAGTCTTACATTTTTTGAATTACAAATTGGTTATGATTATGTTCGATTACATGCTTCTTTTATTGTCAAGTAAAAATGTTTAAAGCTTTTTATCGAAGAATATTTTATCATAAGGATGAGTGAAGGACAACCAGAATATGACATAACTAATTTTGCTGTAGATTAAAATGGTGTTTTGTTAGAAACGAATCAAAATTGTATATCTGAATTAGCAGAAAAGAATTTCATTTTTTAAATTTGATTTTTCATCTTATCTAAATGTTTTATTGCTTATAAATTCATCTGGAAGAAAAAAAGTTGATCAAATTGTATTTAGTTATTCTATAAGTGCATAAAAAGTTAAACAGTAATTCTCCTATTTAAATTACCCACATAATGGACTTTTATAATTAAATAAAATATACATAGATGACATTTAATTTCTCATTTTCAGTCCGTAAATATGATTTTTTTCAACGAAATAAAATATGAAACTTTTGGTTAATTAAACATTCATTTTCTAAGGAAAACTATTTAATTGACTGTCTTAAACTTATTAATTTGTTTTTTTGTAATTTCAAAAGTTTACTTCAGATAATAAATTCTTTCCAGTGGAGTTACATTAAACATTTTAAATACATTTATAAATAAATAATAAAAAAATGTGAATTGTTAACGAACATCCTAATTATGTTGAAATGTTACCGTTTTCCTTTTTAATATATATCATTCATTAGATTTGAATTATGCTAAAAATAAGTTGAATAAAAAAATTATTCATATCTAATTAAAATGATAATTAGATGGATTTCAATGCATTGAAATCTTATATTTTATTAAATTTAAATAAATTTATTTTATTAAAAACAGTCTTCATTTATCTAAAATTTCTTTTTTATGCAACATTAATTTGAAAAATTTTCAGAATTGCTATCAGGATTATGCCACTTTATAGAGAACAAATCGTGCATCATAACTTATCATCATTAAATATTTTTAACTCTTTATTGGGGAGGTAAAAAGTTAGTACTTAACTGGGGAGGTGCAATCTAGGAGTCTGCATTTATTAACACTAAAATTTAATATTGTAACAAAAGTATTAATATGAAAATCTGTCGGTGTATTCAGCAGGTATTTTTCTTGATATATAAATATGTTTTAGAAATTTTTCAAATTATATTATCATTGAAAAAAATAATTGTATTAGAGCATACATTTTCTTATCAAAATTCATAATGTAACAAATAACATTCTTGAAAAAAAAATGTCATCTATTATTTTCGAAAGCATGTTTTTACAATATACAAAGGTATGTAGAAAACAATATAAGGGGGAATTAAGCAATTATATGAAAAAAAAATGTGAATGGGTAAAATTGACTCTTTTTAATAGACATAATCAGTTTTCGAGGGCCTTTTAAGCATGAGGTTAAATACAAGTGTAAAACTCCGCATATAAATTCTATAAATATTTCTCTTGGTGTATCAATATATTTTGGAAATTGTTCAAAATACATTTTCAGTATTAAAATCAACCATATTATAACATACATATCAGAATTAATTGAATGCGAACTTTCAGAGAAAAACTATTCTGTACAATTATTCTGATCACTAAAATCCCTTTCTTTTTGATTTAAAAGTCTTTGGAGTTGTTTTTTTTAATGAGAAACAAATTTTTATTTGATGCTTCGAGCACCAAGTTTTAAAGCCATCTGCTAAGCCTTGAACAAAACCAGAACACTAAAAGGGAACGCGGTCTTAGAGATATCAGGCTTTGGAATAACTGAAATATTTAAAACAGCGTCCATTGGAACAGTCTGAAAAAGTTTACGTGCAGTAAAGGTCATGAAACAGGAAACTAAAGAGTCAATCCCTTCGATGGAACTAAAAATAGAATTGCGGCGACCGAATGTGGTCTGACAGACCGCACTCCTCAAATAAGGGCTAATATAAAAGGTATTAGTTCACATGAATATTCAACTCTGATATCTGATACTAAATATTCTTCTTAAAATAGAGCCTATTTAGAATTCAGAAGAAAAGAAGAATGGATAAGAAATTTATTTGAAAAAGTAATAATTTTCTACTTCTGAATCACATATTTTGAATTTCGTAAATAAATTTTAATGCAAAAACGTAGAGTCAAGAATTTTGAAGGTAAGAATTAAAATATTTCGTGAAATGTTTCATTAATCATATGAATTATACTCAAAGTGATTTTAGTAACATTTAAAATTGGACAATATGAATAATAAATGCTTATTATTCTTGTAAATGTTTATAGTTTAATTTTGAATAATTGAGTCATCAGTTTTATTTTAAAAGAAATGCTTCACAAAGTTACTGTTAAGAGAATAAAAAAAAATCTATGAGCTGAGATTACTCTTTTCAAGGCAAAAACTGATTTTTTCCCCTTAGAATAAGGATCCATTTTTATTGCTATTATATTAATGTTCTATTTTGTATCAGAACATTAATATAATAGTCTGATTATATTAATGTGTCTATTTTGAGACAAATTCTCTATTTTGAACCATGGTCAAATGATGAAGAAGGTATCTGAGTCTACTCAATAGTTGGCTCAATGGATATAATAAACAAATCAGACTCATTTATAGTTCATCAATAGAATTGTGTTTAAATTAAGTTTTAATATCTCTTAGTCTATATCTGACCACCAAATCATTGTAAAAAATATTGCTGACTTCTGAGGTTTACTCTTGTGTCATTGCCATTGTTTCACATGAAAGTTAGTTTTATAACCCAGCTTTAAAACAACAATAAGGTTGTTTTAGAATGGACATCGTAACTTTAAATCATAGTTAGATGACAAAGATGGCAGCTGTTCTCACAGGCCTTCTCCAAACTTCCGTACCAAGCCAGTAGGCGATTAATTGGTCTCGACAGATTTAACGTAACCAGACCTGCTCACACTACGGTCTTTAAATACAATCGTATCTGGAACCCTCCACTTCCAAAGAGGAAACTTTGCCACAAGGCAACAGTGACTCCTTTCCGAATCAAAAGGACTTGTCTTAGCTACCATTTAAAAATGTACGTATATTTATCTATTTTAACATGCATTTATCTGCTTTTTTTAACATGCGTTTACTATAATTATAAAATCTTAAAAAAAAGAATGACTGAAAAAGTAAATTTTAAAATAATTTTCATTTCAGCCAATATTTTTAGAAAGTATAGCCCATTATATCAATAGAATTATTGAGAACAGGACTTTTGAAATATTGTGCTTATTTCAACTTTTATTTCCTAAAAATATTATTAATTGTGCTTTGAATTTTTAAAAATCATTCTATACGATTTTTATAAAAATGGAATGGAATATTTCTAATGTATTTATTTGATATTTAGGAATAGCATGTCTTTCCCGTGAAGTGGGGTCCAGGTTTGGGCATGGTTGCTATTCTTTGTTATATCTGTGATAAGTCCCCCCCCCCTGTAAAAAAGGGCTGTGTAAGCGAATGTGAAGCTTACGCCTATTGTTAGCTGACAATCTTGCTGTGCATTTTTATTTATATATTAGGTTGTTCGGAAAGTAATTTCGTTTCTTCCTGACAAAGGATTTAATTGCATTTTTCGCACCCAATTTCATACTTAAACCGCAAAATCATTTTATGTTTTAAGAGCTGATATAGCAAGGCTTGAGTGTGAGAAAGTGCAGCTGATTCTTCGCAGTAGTTTTTGGATGGTCCCCTTTTAAATATGGAGAGCAATAAACAGCATTTTCGTCATTTTTTTCTTTTTTGCTATAAAAGGTAAAAATGCTGTTCAAGCTAGAAATAAATTAGCCAATATCTGTGGAGAAGATGTGTTAACAGTACATCAGTACCAGAACTGATTTGCAAAATTTTTCCTTCAAATGAGGAGGCCAAAAATCACCTCGATCAGTTTTTTTTACAGCAAAGACCAAAACTTTTATGAGCGTGTAATCATGTTACTACCAAAAATATGGCAAAAGGTATTAGACCAGAATGGCAATTTTATAATTTAATAAATAATTTATTCATTAAACGAAAATTTCTTTTCATTTTGACAAAAAAATACGAAATGACTTTCCGAACAACCCAATACTTTGTTCATATTTTCATCGTAAATAAAATACTTTTTATTCACCCACTCAAGCTCAAATACATATTTTTTAAACTTGTAGTTCACGATACTTATGTTAATACAATTTTTTTCAAATATATAATAATTAACTAAATTTAATTAATTTTTAATACTTTAAATACAGTTTTAGTAGTTTGTAATATAAGTTGAAATCAACAGACAGTAGCTCAATCAGTAAAATGTAACTATTTCAGTATTTTTCAAGTGGAGATGAAAAATGAGTTCAATGCTTGCGAAAATCAATTTTTTTTTTGTTAAATTAAGTAATTTTAGTTTTATACGGGAGAAAAAAAATATTTTATAAGATATTTAGCAGTCTGTAAATTTAGGAAAATATACCTTCAGTGGCGAAGCGTGTAGATCGCTGAAAAAATATTTTTTTTCCACTTATTATTATTTTATCATATATATACATGCATATTGCTATTACTTGAAATTATTTAATGAAGAGTAGTTAAAATAAAAAAGATTCTGTGTTGAACTAAGTAGGAATTAATCCTTTTACATTACTTCTTTTATTTGTTAGTTACTTTATTTTGGATAATCCTATAGACAAACTACTTGAAGTATTCCTATCAAAATTTGATAAACATCTGCAAAATTAATCAGGACACTATACAAAAAATTTCATTTCAATACCACAAAGCTATTTTGAATTATTGTGTTTATAGAAAAAAAACAAATGAATTTTCCAGATTCCAATTATATATACTTAGTAAAGTCTGAATCGTGGATGGTTAGTCGAAATATTGAGTACGAAATTTTAGATGATTATGACATTTTTCTTTCATATCTTTCATATACAAAAAAGCCGCCTTACTGGCTTAGGGGCTGAGCGACTTCCCCGTGATCTGGGAGGCCCGGGCTTGAGTTCCGGTTCGGACATATCTGTTTTTCTGTGTTCTATCTGTGAGATGTGGAAATCTCACCCCTCTCCTGTAAATAAGGGTTGGGCAAGCGAATGTGAAGTAGCTTAGTCGTACTCTTGGCCCTAGTTAGCGCTACTGAAAAAGCAAGAGACTCTCATTTCGCTTTAAAGCGCTGACAGATAACTCTCATCGGGCTTATAAAGTGCGATAAGTAACAAAAATATACAAGAAAATTAAAATAAAAAATAAAAGAATTATTATTTTGTTATACCTTATCACTGAAATGTTTGAGGATGTTTTGAAATGTTTGAATTACTTTTTATCTGTCAGTTATAAAAGTGCATTCTTTATTACAGAAATGGTAACGTATACATAAAATTTGCATAATGTGTACATAAAACAAAGGGTTGTTATTACCACAATTACTCAATGATAAAAATAATTTATTTACTCAAAGATAAAAATAATTTATTAATAATTTATTTAAAAATAATTTATTAAGTATATTTAAAAATTGATTAAAATGAAATATAGAAATTATACTGAAATAAGAGTAACATTTCTAAAAGAAATAGTTTTTCTAAACTTTAAAAGGAGGTAAAGGTGTAATGATAGGAGGATGTTAATGATATGGGGTGTATATATGTAATAATAAGATCCAAAATTATTTTTAAAATGTCACAATAATTTTGAATAATTTTTATTAATAATCTAAATGAAATATTTTTAAATTCTTATTTCAATCCTCTAGCTGCTTATTCTATTATTTCTGCGGCTTGGTAATCTGTTCATTTTTATTGAATCTCAATTAGAGAGTTTATTTATACGATTACAGATATTTATTATATCATATTATAATCATGTAACATATAGTACCAATTCATTTGTTTGGAAAATATGTAAACTTATTTGCCAACAACGAATCAAAATAGAGATTTTTAAAAATATCCTCAGTCAGAGGATTATTGAATACCAGCTACTCATGAAATAACTATTAATCAAATTTAATTTTTAAAATCCGTTATCTGTCTTGATGAACATTTTGAACAATTTTCAATCATATATTAGTCTCTAATGCTGTAGATGACTTTTTATAATTTCATTATGAGGTAAATGAAAATAATAGACGAGTGTCAGGAACATTAATTTAATTATTTTCTAAGTTCCATATTTTACAAGACAAAACAAAGATGAACACAAAAACATCCGGCATTCAGAATGCAATCTAATGATGACCCCCCAAGAGGATCATAGGAAATACACCTTCATTTTAATAAGGTAATGCCATAAGTTGTATTAAAAGCTAAAGTAATAGAATTATGTAACCTCTGCAATAATATTTTTACAGAAAGTAACATATAAGCTTTTGGATGAGAAAAAAATAAAGTTAAAATGAATAAAATCAGATCTATAAAATGTTGCTATAAAATATGCTAACAGGGTGATAACTATTGTTTTGGTCATGATATTAATACCTTTATTCATAAAATGCAACGCTTGATGCAATTGTGGAGATAACTTAATAAGCCAGATAACATCTAAGGAAATGAGCAATTGCTTTTGTCTTGTGGTTATGTTACTAGACTTCAGACCCAAATATCCCGGGTTCTATTCCGAGCACATATCACCTCCCACAATGGTGACCTCGAACAATGAACCTTCAACCTTCATGCAACTGTCGCGGCGCCATCTACCCGCATCCAATTCATCAGACTCACTTGACGCAACAATTCACGCACGCTCGCCATAACGCTTGGAGTGACAAAAAAATTCTCTGGTCGCCAAACAAAGATGGTACGGCGCAGTAAACACAACAGCCACTCACAGCAACCTCTCACTCAAAAAAACCTATTCATCACCACTCAACAACAACGCATATCGTTCGTCAACTCACTGGATATCTTAATAAGACAGATAACATTTACGGGACATGAGCATGCTTTTGACCTGTGGTTATGTTACTGGCCTTCAGACCCAAAGGTCCCGCGTCCTATTCTAAGCCAACATCACCTCCTACACAATTAAGCTGGAGAAATAAGATATAACCAAACAGGATTCAATCACTATCATGTTACAGGAATTCAGCAAAGAGTTAAGATCTTTTTTTAAATATCAAAGAATAAAATATTTAGTATTTTATCGAAAATTATTTCAATTCAAATACAGTTAAGAGAAAGATTTTGTACATAAATTTAAAACCTTGAAAAGCTTTTAATTTATATAATTAATTACAACTCATATTACAATAAATTCATAAATGCAAATTCTTTATTAATAATAAATTGCTCATAAGCATTGATATCTTAATTGCTTGCATATACGTCAACCCAGTCGGAAAACAGGACATTACAATGTATCTCATTAAAAAGTATTAGTTTGAAGTTGTGATTTTTCAGTTTTATTAAAACTGAACATCTTATAATTTTTTTTTTAAACTTCAAGTACATTTTGAAAGTTTTTATTACTATAGCTTTTATAATTAGTCTGCTTGGAAATCTCTCTCTGTCTTTTTTTCCTTGACAGAAGAAAAGATTATTCTTGAAAATTTGAATATAGTATTGTTACTTATGTAAAAAGAGTTAAAATACTGTAGAATTTTTTATATTTTTTGTCTGCAGTTAAAATAATTTAACTTGCTTCTTTTTTTACAAGAAGAGAACTACTTAATAAACTTTAGATCCCCCTTATTGTTCAAAGAGTTTTGGACTGAAAGAAACGAAACTAATTAAGGAAATGGAACTAAAAATATGAATCGAAACTAAAAATTATTTCATATTTGAACAAGATTAAAATTTAAAAAAAAACTATTAAAATTATCATTGTATTTAGAAAGCGCTAATGCTGCTTCTACAAAAATATAGATGAATCTAAGTAATTTAGAAATATATGTAAAGTAAAAGGAATGCAATGGACACAAAATTACAACAAATAGAAAAAGAATCCGCCCTAAAGACTTTTTCAAGCGTCTTCCTTAATAAATGTTCTACAAAATACTGTTTATAAATATTTCCAATATCCGTTATTTATTTATCGGGTTTTATGGTTTAAACATACAGCAGACTACATTTTATCCCATGTATAGATGTTTGAATACTATGTAATGAGATTAAAAGTGTCCGTGATATTATTTTTACCGTTTTTTAAGCATATATGAACCATATATGAAACATATTTTCATGCGCAAAAAACAAATAGCATCGCTCACAAACCGCCTACACACAGAGAAACCTATACGCATTCCCCTTTCTTATTAGTAGATATAATACATTGAACTTATTTTTCTATTCAGTAACAGAAGAAACTTTCTATCTATTTACCGATATTTTGAGGTTTCAATCTTAGTAATTTGTATTTCCTTGCATTAAAATTTTATTCATATTATTATTTGTCTGGAGATTACGTTATATTATTTACATTACAATGAATTCAAAATATTACGAGAGAAACAAATATTATTCAATGCGATTTAAATATTATTCTACAGGCAGAATGATTGTATTGTATTGAAAAATTATATTTTTTAATACTATCATAGAATAAACAATTTGTTAAATGAGTAGAATTTATTATAGAAATACTCAGACTATTACTATTTTTACTTTTTAAAAAAATATCAAGCTTAAAATCGTTCTCCTTTTTTACTTTTTCCTATTCATAGTGAATATTAGTTTTTTTCTCCACTATATTAGTACATCATAATTTTTCTTCTGAGACTAAATAAACTGTATTGTTTATCTCGCTATTTAATTTACTTGTAGAAATCGCCATTTGAATGCTGCAGTGCTTTGCAAAATTTTTATCTGACGAATTACTTAAAAATTTCCATTAAAAGCGAGATGCTTTAAATTGAAGGTGCAATAAAAAGTACAAAGTATTTAAACTAAAGAATGATTTTTTCTTCTATTTGTTGGAAATAATAATTCAAAACATGTGGATTCACTACTAAAAGTGAATTTTCTTGTAAAAATTTTGCTTTTAATTTATTTAAAAGAAGAAAAAAAACTGTTTAGCTTCAATTTCAGTCACATGAATATGTCGTCTGATAATCGCCCTTTAACTTTAAATATTATATACACTTTTATCTTTTTAATTTCTTTTATGGGAGAAAATTTTATGATTTTGCTCCAACGAATGTGCATAAAATTCTTTATTTGAATAGGTTTTGTTTCCTAATCTTTCAAAGAAAAATGTTGACGGAAATAAATCAAATAATGAGTCATAATTTATTTTATGAAAATCCTACCTATGTTTTTGTTTTTTCCTCTTTTATTGAAAAGCATTTTTGTTAGTTATGTTTTAAAATCGAACCAATAAAATATTTTTTTTTTCT
This sequence comes from Argiope trifasciata, assembly GCA_026543055.1. NCBI lineage: Eukaryota > Metazoa > Arthropoda > Arachnida > Araneae > Araneidae > Argiope > Argiope trifasciata. The sequence goes on along the minus strand of JAPMOQ010036534.1, from coordinate 339,573 downwards.
ATGTACGCTATTAAGGAACTTAATGAATGGAAGCTGGAAACAGTAAATAGACTGCATTTCAATATAAACTAAATCATATCCTTTAACTTTTAGATTATCTAAGAATAAACTTCTATACAGAGGTATTAAAAAAATTGAATAGAGACGAAAAATCAGAAAATTATTTTCTGATTTTTCGCCAAATTTCTTGAAAATTTTTTGAATAAATGTCGTTCCTCTTGATTTCCAGATGCTTTATTCAACACCAATCAAATTGAATAAATACTTTTTTAAACTTGAAAAAGAAGTGTCGTGTTAATCAATAAAATACACCTTTCTTTTTCTCAAAATTCTACCTTATAAATCACCTATTCTTTGCATTAAGAAGTTGCACCGAAATTCTAGACACTTACCAGACATTGAGCAAATCCGGCGATTAAAAATTAATAAGAAAGAAATATAATCTAATAATGAATTGAACATTAATGGATTTACTTAAGCACATAGATGAAATTAATTTCTCTCATGGAAGTATTCTTCCATTTGTTCGAAAGTGTTTGAATTAAATTATCTAGCAGTAATTATTCTAAACTATTATTCAATAGTATTATTGGTCTAAGAGCTAAATAATTACGGATTTGTTAACGTATTTAGCTTTCCTTTGTCTTAAAAACATTCCCAAAGAGTTTATTTATATAGTTTTCCAGTTATTTGATTTTCTACATTTAATTAGTAATCAACTTATGTTGTTTAGTAATATATTTTCACTTTTATCTATGAGATAAGAGTGAAATCTCACCCTAATTATCATAATCACATACTAAATTTGATAGTTATCTTTCTTAATCACATACGCTGTTTAATACTTATCTATCTTAATCATATACGCAGTTCAATCCTTATCTTAATCAAATACACAATTTAATCCTTATTTATCTTAATCACATACCCAATTTAAAATAAAACAAATTAAGATAAATATTCAAAATTTTTGCAAAATTATGTTTTTTTTTAAATTTAATATTCTTAATGTTCTAACTAACTTTGTTCATAAAAGATGCTTGTTTTTAAATGTATATTTTTAGGATGTACCACTGGTTTTTATATTACCATTAACATACATTTAATGCTGTCACACATCTGTAGTTGTTATTTTCTCACGTATAGAATATGATTTTCAGAATACAGAATGTAGATGAATTTTCTTACGAAACACTTCATACAGTATAATGCTTAGTTTTTATTCAAATTCGATATAATAATTTCTAAGCGTGTTCAGCAGTTTTAGAACTAGAGAATAAGCACTAATAATAAGTTTAGAATATAAGTTAGTTACTAAGAATAAGTTTAGTTTAGTTTAGTTATATCAACTTCCCGTTGTAAAGAAATATTAGTACTCTATTCAGACAGAAGTATTTATAGCTGAGTCAGTGCTACACAATGCAAAAAAAATCGTGTTTTTATCAGTCAAATGACAATATTTAATGAAAAGATAGAATTATGACTTTTTTTAGTTTAAGAACTTGATAATATATTCCTTAAGCTATCTGGAACATTTTAAACTATTAAGTTTATAAACTTCCAAACTTAAACCTTTTTGCTTTATACTTCTTTTTTAGACAAAATAACATTTTTGTCCAATTTTTTAAAAAAAATGTTGGCATTTAAAATATATTTTCGTTTCATGTTGTTTTACGCTTGAGTGTTTTTCAATCATTTTAATGGGAATGTTCAAAAACATAACAGTGTGTTCGAACATTTTTCAGAAAATTATCAAGTACGTATTCAAATACCTTAAAAATGGAAGAATGAAAGGCACATGTAAAGTAAAATATATTACAGGATAAAAAGGAAACGTCACAGTCAACAGTAAATTGTGTCATATAAAAAAATAATAACTGGGGAAATGTTTTCAAAATTAATTTTTTGACTTTGATTTTGAGGATTTTCCAATCTAATATGGGCATCGCATAGTTTAATTTAACTATATTAACGTCCTATGATGAAGTAGCTTTGAACCGCGGACTGATGACGAGAATGACACCTAACCTAAATTCTCTTTCCACATTTCCACACCGCACGAAAAGGTGGACACTTGATCACAACGGATTTAACGAGTCCATTTACATGACGTTTCTTTGCTGAAATTAGGTCTCGACCCTGAAATAGTTTCCGAAGCCCAAATCTTACCACAGGGGCCCCACTTCCTATGTGGGAATTCGTCTGACCATCCAGTTAATATTGACTAGAGTCATATGGAAGTCATTTTAGATTCAAATCGTCATTGCACAGCCCTTACTATTGTTGAGATATTCAACGTATCACAAAAATGACTATATAAAGAAAAACTAGATTTATGTAGCCCTTATAATTAAAAGGAAATTAATTTGAGCCTCAGCAACTGCAATTCACGTCTGAAGTGTATTGACATTGAGCCATTTTGAAAGGAAATACAGTTAAACGGCGAAAAGTTTATAATAGCGCTATCAGAACATGCACAGTTTTGACCGATTATCTAAGATTAAAAATTAGCTTTTAAATCTTTTAAATCAGATATGGCATGGGCATACCATGCATTATGAAACAAACATAAAGGTATATTTAGAAATCAGAAAGAAATAATTACAGAAAACGATTTTATATAGCACACATTCAGAAATTACCTAGATTATTAAAAAGATAAAAACATATGTTTATAGATTAAGTAATTCACTAATAATATACAATAGAAAAGCAAATAAATGCAAAATATGCAAATAAATCATTGTATCCACTGTCCCACACTTGTTTAGCAAGTTTGCATAATCTGATATGAAAATAAAAATCAGCTTGCTTCATAACATTTCTTTGTAAACTATATTGCCTGCTTTTCCTCCTCATCCAAGACAAAAAGTTTTTGTTTCGATGCCGCTCTAGAAAGGGCCTCGTAAAGTTGTCTGTGAGAAAAACATTCTTCACTTAAGTCAATTCCAGCAGTGTGAAACATTTGTCCCCCGGTTTTAATAGGAAAAATCATTAAAATCACAATTATAAAACTCCTTTTTTTTATTTTGATATGATTTCAATGTACTAAAACCTTCCCCAATTCAGTCCATATAAAATGATACAAATTCTTCCAATATCAGTTAAGTATTTACCGAGTTTTACCTTTCAAACAGACAGACGCTTTCAGGAGATTTCATTTTATACTATTTATAGATTAATTTTAAAGAAAACTGGATGAAGCAGAGATAAGAAGAAAAGGTTATGTTCTCATTTGACATTATTGTAAAAGAATTGGAATTTTGAATTTTTATCACTAAACTATAATTCAGACGTCCACGTCGGACAATTAATCCAACTGAGGTATCATCTGAGTTCAACAAAAGCTAACAGAAAAGGCAAATCGAGTAAATAATGTTTTCTCAGCATTAAAATAGAAAACTCCAGTCATCTTTGACATTTATCAAAAATTAATGGTATGAGATTGGAATGTTTTGACTCATCTGTCATATAGCCCTGATTCTGCGTTTCCGATTTCCATTTGTAACTATTTAATGATGATGCTGTTGTAAAATATTTACCTATTTAAATTTTCGTCTATAAGTGACAAAGTTCATCACCTAAAATCGATGATATTTAATTTATTAAAGTAAAAATTTTGAGTATACATCCAATTTTAAATTCATAATCACTCAAACATCAAAACATCAGGAATCTAATATTTTTTTTTTCTTTTTGATTCATTCTTAATTGCTCGCTTGCTGTTAAAACCAAATAGTACTTTCTATTTATTAAAAGGAGAGAAAAAAATCATGCAAAAAACGATAGTTTTATTTCATTTTCATGAAAAAAGTGATCTATTATGAAATTAAATTAATCCCTAAAAGTAATTTTAATACATATAGAGTAATTCCATTGATTATATTTTCATTTCTTCGTAACTTTCCAATTATGTAGCATTTTTCACAAACATTAAATGAACTTTTTCTGTAAATTTAATTAAATATTTTCTTATACTTAAAGTTATTATTTTCTTATAGTTTATTTCATAGTTACAGTATTAGTTCATATAGTTATAGTTAAAATTAATAGTGTTTATTAATATATTATTACCGGAGATAGGCATTTAAAAAAAATAGGCATACAACATTTGATCTGAAAATGAAGAAATAAATTTGGAAATTTACATATTTTTAAAAATAAATTTTAGATATGCTCCTTAATTTACTTAAGGGTTATGGTATATGCAATGAAAGTAAGTCATTATTAAATTAAATTAATATTTGTTTCTTTACAACAATTGGAATGCAAATAATGATGGATTTCAGGGAATTTGATTTTTCCAACCAACTTAATAATTAGCTTTTCTAAAAAATGTATAAAAAATAGAGAGAAAATCAAGGCTCTACATTTAAAAAAAAATGAAATCATAAATCTTGTTATGTTTATATCATCAATGTGTTTAAACACCAATTGTGAAATGCTGATTTTTAATTTATTCTCAAAATAATATTTTTTCAAGGAATTTAGGCAAAATATAAAAAGAAATTAACTAAACAAAAGCATAATTTTGCTTTATAAATTATATTTAATTAATCTTAGGCTCTTATTAAAAATACTTATTTAATACTGCTTAATCCAAATCACATCTAATTTAGTAAAAGTTTGATAAAGGTTTAAGTATCTAGATTAATTTCATAATTTTCACGTTCTCTTAGAATTCGCAATAACATAGGCCCAAAATATTAATTTAAAATCTGGCGAAATACTTGAAAGGCGATGGATAATTAATTCGAGCTTACATCGAAGACTTTTAATTAGATCGTGATCCGTTCAGAAATATTAGGGTGTCTAGATTTATTCTAAATGATATTTTAGCCGAAATTAATTAAATCGCAACTATTTAAAATAACAAGAAAATTTAGAAAATATATTCGAGAAATATTGTTTAAAATTTAATTTGCATTTAGACTAAAATATTTTTGTCAATTAAATATGTATCAATTACTTGTCTAGTTAAATGCTTACAGGGTACGGCATAAAAACACGGACATGAATAAATTAAAATATATATATAACAAATGACAAAAAGGATATAGTGTAACTAATAAATAAATTTAATTAGTTTGATAGTGGCTGCCTTTTGCAACATGATTATTATTGAAATTTCGAGAAATGGATTGCGGGTTTTTTTTTCTTTTAGAAAAATTCCCCCAAAAGCGACTATTGTTGAGAGTCAGAACGTTTATTTGGTTTAGTGGAAGCCATAGTATCCAAAAGGGACCGTGGATCTTACTGTAATCCTTGGGAACAATTCAGATTCGGCAAGTAGAGTAGCCATTCTCCAGATGATATCATGCCAGGAGTATGCACCTTGCATTAATCTTGTAAGCTGATAAGGAGTCTTGTATAAAAATCCAGTTTATATTGTCGAAATACTTTTTGGCTCACTGAAGATCCAACCATCATTGACAATATCTTTAATATGACAGATTGCATCAGACACTTTTTGACGAAGCACATTAAGCAAACGAAAAATTTCACTGTCGTTTTTCTTAATTAAAAACACTCTAAAATAGCAGATCGTTTGTTTGTTTGACATTGCAAAAAAGTCAGAAGAAATTTAAATATACTAAAACATATATATTATAAAATCATTTATAATTGAAGTGTTAGAATGAAAGAAATGGGAGAAAAATAGTTAACTTCTATTTCATGAGAGAATACATGTGTCAGAAATTTTTTACCCCACCCCGTTGTATGATCATACTTCTGTAAAAGTTTACATAGCTTATATGTTTTTACAATACTTCAACTATAGTTTGCATAATTTTAAACAATCTCGAGTTCATTAAAAGAAAAATGCTCGTGTATGATATAAAATCAGCGCTTAAGAGTATTGTAAGTATTAAAATATTTACATAAATACAACGAAATTTTTCGAATATCAAGACTTTATTTTAGTAGAGAATTTGGATTTTAATTTTTGCAGCCATGTACAAAACTATTTTATATTAATATCCGAATGAAGTACAGTGAAACCTCGTTACAACAATATTTTAGGGACCAAATAAATATATTGTTGTAGAGAGGCATATTGTTATATCGAGGGCCCACATATTTTGAGCATTTAATAAGAGTTTTTTTATTATTATTAGTTTAAGGTGCATAACATACTACTTTTAAGTCTATATTTAGAAGAAATTAATTTGTAAAATACTAATAATAGTGGTTTAAATACTAAAAATAAATAAATAAATAAGATAAATTCAGAAAATAAGCACAGAAATATTCACATACCTGAAAACACTTTTTATTGAAAATAATCCAATATTTTTGTTTGTTTATTCATTTTTTTAACTGTTAAGTTCACCAATACTGTATGCATTGAGTCTAGTGCACGAAAATATTCTTCGTTTGTCGACGGAAGGCTTGAAAAAAATGTCCGTAGAGAATTCACGGATTGAAGAGCTTCCTGGGATGACAATAAGGACTGCGATGGACCTGTATTATCATCATCAATTATATCATCATCATCTTCATCATTGTTTCCTATCTCATCAGTAATTTCAGAGAGAATATCTTCATCAGTAACTCCTGCGAAAACCATAAGATCATCATCTGCTGTTAAATAGTCTTCTATACTAATTCCAAACTTTTTACCGCTTGTTTCCTCAAGTTGGGATACGGATTTTTTGATGTGCAAAACACATTCTTGATCATCTGAGAGATCATTGTCTATGGAATTTTCATCATTATCAGATTTCTTATCTTCCATAACACAAAGACCGGCCTTTTTCCAGCAATTCCGAATGGTTTTTTCTGTTACTTCCCACCAACTTCCAGCAATATTGTGACACGCTTCCTTGACATTTACAGCTTTGAAAGGGTCTTCTACTTTATTTTCAAAGTTTACAAGTATGGAGTCCACCAACCGTTTTCTGTAATATCCTTTGAAGCACTTAATTATGCCCATATCAAGTGGCTGTAAAATTGAAGTGCAATTGGCAGGGAAAAAAGCTATTTCGATACTTTGTAGCTTTGGAAATAACGTGTGAGCACCGCAGTTATCTATCAACAAAACGATTTTTTTCTTTCTCTTCTTCATTTCATTGTCTAACTTCTGTAACCATTCGGAAAAAAGTTTAGACGTCATCCAAGCCTTCTTATTTGCTTTATACACCACGGGAAGACTTTTCAGGTTCTTAAAGCACCTTGGCTTCAATGATTTACCAATGACGAGAGGTTGTATTCTATGCGTTCCTGTGCTATCTGTACACAGAAGAACAGTCAGTCTCTGCTTTGATTTCTTCCCTCCATAACACTTTTCACCCTTGAATGCCAATGTTCGATCGGGTAGGAGTTGGAAAAACAGCCCAGCTTCATCTGCAATATAAATGTCTTCTGGAGAATACTTTTCTAAGATTTCTTTCATCTTGTTTTTCCGCCATTCATTTGCATCGTTTATCGGGGCTGACTTTTTCTCTCCGTGAACTTCTTGGAAAGTTATTCCATGACGATCTCGAAAACGCATTAACCAACCATTGCTAGCTTTGAAAGTTTCGTTCCCTAGCATTGCTGCAAATTTCCGTGCTTTTGCACATAATAAAGGTCCATTTATTGGGACATTTGTTGCTCTCATCTCTTGAAACCATTTTAAAACAGCAGCATCAATGTTTTCATTTGTCGCAACCTTCAGTCGTTTTCGCTCTGGGTTAATTTCATTTGAAATTACAACATCTTCGATTTGCTTTCTCTTCTTTAGGAAGGTTGCAACTGTAAATTGCGATAATCCATGTTTCTTAGCAGCATCAATCTGCTTCATTCCCTCATCAATATCATTGATAACTTTCAGTTTATCTCGAAAAGATAGTTGCTTTCGCCCAGCCATCTAAAGGCCTTATCACATGGCAAAATATTATCGACGCTTTCTCTCAGCAAACGACAAGGAAAGTGACGTCACTTGTGTGACATCACTTCAAAGTTTCACATGATTTGTTGAATTTCGTTCGCGGACAATATTTTCGATAACATTTTCGAACTTGTTCGAATAAGTTGTCGATTATAAAACTTGCTTGACTGGTTTTTGAGGGTAGAAACGGAAAAGGGCTGGTGACATTTCACCGTGTGATAAGGCCTTTAGGGAACAATATCGCTTGAAAGAAAGAAAAGTTTAAACCAAATGTTTCGTCTAGAGCTCAAAATCGTTAAAGACTATAAAACAACCTTTGAACTCCCTTTTCAGTGCGTCACTTAACAACACCCCGCCTCCATCTCCCTCTGTTCCTCTAACAAAGGGCACTTGTTCTGTGACAAGGTGACCAGACAGGTCCAGATGTCCTTAAACTTTATCAGAATTCTAAAGCTTACTGGGAAATGAGACTAGGCATACATTTACACTTCACCCCCCCCCTCACCCACTCCAATTACCAAAAGGGTGGTCTCCATCTGTTTTGAAATCTGAACAATAGCTATTTATTCAGGGATCAGTTGAATATCCACAATGAGTCTTAATAGACGGAAAAAATAACAAAAGAAAACGAAAAAAAAAAGCGTTTGAAAATCAAAATATTACTATAAAGGGAGAAAATAATACTGAAATTTAGATTGAAAAATTCGTTTTACAGAGGTTTATTGTTCTAGAGAATATCGCAATATTGAGGGGAGATTAACATTAGTTTATATGCAAAATAGCCGGGACCACAAAACATTATTGTAGTAGAGGGAGTTATTGTGGTATCGGGTATCGTTGTAGCGAGAGTTTACTGTATTTCATAAGAACTACATTGGGGTTTAAAAACATTATTCGGAAACTACATCTTTTAATTATTCTGAATGGATTTGCAGTATGAAAATTAAAAGCGTTACTAAAAAATCTTTAATGATAGAAAAAAGAACATTCAGATTCTATTTTTAGGTTTAAAAAAGAATTATTTAATTGCAATTAATTAACTAAAGTCAAGAAATGCTTCATAATGGACAACAGTAAAAAACAATATATTGTATTTCTTTTTCTTTCTTTCTTTTTTTTATTTAAGAACAAACATTCAAGAATATTAGCAAAATCATTTCTAAATTTTTGAGTATTCCATAAGTATTCTTTTTCTCGACTCTGATATTTATAGATGGATTGAGTTCTGACATCAATTGTTTGATTCTAACTAACAACTATTTATTTTGCAAACAATAAAATTGTCTTTAAGGAATAAAAATCAATAAGCGTATTGAATGTTTATGTGCATGACAAGAGAAAATTATTATCACAAGACAAAAAACGCAATGAAGTTCATATCAAAATTTAGGAATGAGAATGTAAACATAATTTATGAAAATTTTCATTTAGTGAAAACTATTTGATATCTGCTAGGAGACTTTGTATATTATATTCTCTGTATAATACTTTTGCACGGCTTCCTAATAATGGTAAAAAAAAAAAAAATACTTTCTTCTCCAAAGTCATTAATCACTTACCACAGAATAGGCAAAAGTGTTAGTAGAAGCAATAAAATTTAAAAAAACAATGATTTTCTACAATTGCGATTTGAAGTATTATTATTGATATGACTGAGGGAGTTTCAGCATCAAAGTATGATTATTTTCTTCTTTAATCTATAATATTTCTTAATATTTTTGAAGAGCAACATTATAAATCAAGTTACAAAAATGAAAATAATTCAAAGTCTTAGAACACCAATCATAAAAAAACTAATTAAATTTTTGAATTATAACCTTACTTATAAAGTTTTTTTTCTTCCTTTTTTAAAATAATGACATAAAAATTTAAGTATATTCGTGTCAGACATATAACTATGAGATATGTTATTGCATCTACATTATTTTTCTTTACTCATCTATATTGATTTTATTATTAACAGTTTCCCTTTAAAACCTTAATTATAGGTGCATTTTAAACATTTGTTATGGGAGCTTGACAGCTTTTCCCTGATAAGCCGGCAACTGCAGCTAAGTCTCGACTGTAATATCTTATACCTTCCGGTCAAATAAGAGAATCGCATAACAAGCAGTTCTTTTATTTACAACCTTATAAGTATCATCTAGGTTAATCTTTATAAAATTCAACAAAACAAATTAAATTTAATCAATAAATATTTCAACGACCAAACCAAAGAATAGAAACCAAAAAGAAAAAAAGCTGGCTGCCGCTATCTCAAGCGGCTACTCTGGAGAGTCGCTCTAGAAATCTACCGATGGGCCCTAATATTTATTAGGTGAACCCTAATATTAACCGAATCGCACGGAATTTCTCACGAATTCATAAACGCCTCCTTTGAACACCGTTGTCTCTCCTAACTCCTCCGTCCCTGCATCTCATTGCTCTCGTCTTCTCTCTCTCTCTCAAAAAAAAAAAAAAAAAAAAAAAACTGGATTTAATCCCTGCCAGAACTCAGTTTCAGATTTTCTCATTGGTGAAACTTGAGTTCCTTATCATTTAATAGCTGTTCATCAATGATTCCTCAATGATCTCTAGTCGATTGTTGGAATATCCGTTAATTATCCATCTTCGTATGGGACTCTTCCTGAAAGCATGGTAATTACAGTGAATTCACAGCTAACACTGATTGAAGTCCGTCTAACTTCGGCACTTGATGACAATAATTGTTGAGGATTGATAGTTCCTTGAAGATGTGAGAAATCTTTTCATAATGGAAAAAATATTATCTGGATGTTTTGAATTTCTTCCCCCTTGACAATGACTCTCAGTAGGAAATTAATGATATGTAGGAAAACGGGTGACATTACATCCTGCCGGAGTGGCAATTGCCATTTGAGGGAAAAGGAATGAATCACTATTTAAAAAAGGATGCAATGTTACATGATGTAGGGGTGTGGATTATTTCCAATCATCAAATACACCGCTCTACAAAAATAATTTATTTAACACAGACTTTACTTTTAGTTTAAAACGAAACGGGACGGAACAGGAACACGAAAATAACATTTACAACAATCTCCGGAACAAACTTCTGCACGCGCTTTCTTGTTAGAAATGTTCTGTTTCTTGTTAGTTCACTTCACTTCAATCCGATGGTGTAGGCGTTGATGGTGTAGCCACAGGGCTCTCCTGCATAGTCTGGAAGACGATCAAATGGCACAGGTAACTAACTCTACGCAGCTGTATCTCAGCCATCTGAAAGGCAGACTTGAGTCGGTCGATGCTAACTGTCTGCTGACGAGAACCGACTTGAATGGGAACCGACTTGTTATTTCCCTCGACTTTCGGGAAATAACAAGATGAGGTCCACTATACGGAGGAACCAATAAATTATTATTCCTATCCTATCGAAGAAAAACATGGGAACAGTTATCTATTTCTTTATGCACAAACACTTTACGCTTGCCATGTTGCAACATAGGAACTGGTCGCAAAGACGACATCCGCCTCTGCAAAGATGCAATCAAATCATTAGCCTATAAAGTTTTATCAGCCTTAAAAATTCTCCAGGCAGAGTAATGGGAGAACCATACACCATCTCTGCGACGGAACAATTTAGAGGTTCTTTAACAGAGGGTCGAACCCCTAATAGGATAGAAGGCAAAACCAAAATCCAACTTTCAGTCGCATGAGCCCGAATAGCGGACTTTAATTGTCGGTGAAGTCTCTCAACTGTACTGTTAGCCTGTGGATGGTATGGGGTTGTGTGAATCACTTTACCGCCAAACAAACGACCTAACTCACAATATAGTCTGCTTTCTAATTGTTTACCTTCATCTGTAGTGAGCCTCTCGGGAACTGTAAAACGAGCTATCCAATTAGCATAAAATTCAAATGCAACTGTCTCAGCTTTAATATCCTTCAGAGGAATAGCCTCAGGCCAACGTGAAAACCTGTTCACACACGTAAGAGCATAAACATAATCTCCAGAGGATGGAAGTGGCCCCACAAGATCAATATGCACATGATTGAATCCTTGACGTGGAATAGGATATTTTCCAAGAGGACTTATCGTATGGCGATGAACCTTACTTCGTTGACAAGGGATACAACAACGAGTCCATTCAGCAACTTCGGGATACACCAGCGAGTCCATCAGCTTTCGACATCTCGAATGGATGGAAAAAATAACGACATATAATAACGCACTTACCGCTACTTTCTGTTTATGTTACAACTTGTTGTCGACATGTATTCCTTGTTCCGGGTAGAATCAGCACTTAAGAAATATAGTGGCCGGAGAACCGGCTTAAGGGTAGTGCATGAATTGATAGTGCATGAAATTTGCCAACTAAGCCGGCGTCAGAGCATAGGGTTAGCGTGTCTTCCTCTCGCGTCTTGGGTTCGAGTTCCAGTTCGATGATGGTTGTTCTTTCTCTGTTTTATCTCTGAGATGTGAGAATGAGCCTCCATGTAAAAAGGAGTTGTGCAAAGCGAATGCATGTGTGTTTCATCTTTATTTGAGATAGAAGTTAAACTTCTGTCTTCGGGCGTTCATGGGTCTTTACGCTCAAAATCAACCTGTATCCCCTTCCCCTGTTAATATAGCCCTGGAATCATCATCGTTAAAAACATAGAGTGTAAAGAAAAACATTTGATTAAGGAAAATCGTTTTCATGCTCGATTCCGGAACAGGTAATTAACGATTATACTGCCCAAACATGGTATGGCCGTGATGTCATTGTGGTGAGGTTTCGTCTTCGAAACCGATGGGTTTCAAGTTCAGGACCTGATTCCACCGAAGGAAAGATGTGCAATCGGGTCTGGTGCACATTAAATCTGACAGAAATAAGCACCCAGTTGCTAATGTGGCTTGGAAATTTGAAGAAGGGATTCCATATTCATCATCTGACCACGCCTCAAAGTTCATTTAGTAATCTGTACTAAAATGACTTTAGTGTTTATTGACGTAAATATAACTCAATTAAAACAAACTTATCTTGATTTGAAAGGTTTATTATGCGTAAGAATTCAGAGTCTTTCGTTTATTTCTAATTTTTTTTTAGTTTAAGCAAAACTATTTCTGAGGCTGATTTCCACTGATATCCCGCGAGATGAACTGTTTAACAATTAAAATATGTCGTGATATAAAATGCATGACTCGTCGGATGATAAAAAAGATTTTAATTTTTTCCCAGTCATCAAAGGGCTAAATTCTAAAAGTATATTAGTACAGTTTTAACTGTAAAAGGAATTACGAGACAGAATTAGTTGTCTCTTGAGATGAAAGTGGTCAAAGATTTATAGGAGACAATCAAATGTAAAAGAAATGAAGCAACGACATATTTGTAACATAGAAATGATATATTTATAACATAGAAAAGAAAAATTAAATTTGTAATTATAAATGATTTTGCCAGATGCATTCTCTATAAAAGTGACAGTAAATGAATGCTAGAAAAATAATTCATCAAAGAATATTAAATCATTTCAAAATCTAAAGAAAATACAACCTATCATCAAGTATCAAAAGTGCTGACTCTTTTTTTTTGTTCTTTTTGCAGAGTCTACGAACATCATATTACATTCAGATAAGAGATTAATCATAAAGCCAGTCTCCGAGAACCAGTGTGTTTGCTAATATAGA
>JAPMOQ010036534.1:302894-325671 GCA_026543055.1 Argiope trifasciata | reverse complement strand
ATAAGATAAGACTAACAGGTGGAAGAAACCCCCAGCGAAAGAACTTAGCTCTCATAAATTAACTCCTTATTGTTAAAATGGGTTTAATTAGGGTTGTATTTCATCCGGTTTTCGGAAACTGAAGAGGAAAGGAATCATCTCACTAAATTTTACTTATTAAAATAATAATTTAAGAACTCATTCCTTAAAGAAGCAAAATATTTCTGAATAAATTTCTCCTTAAGTTGTTGCTATTAAACAATTTTAAAATACGTGTAACGTCTTCAAAATAATAATAAAAATAAAAGAAATGTATTTTATTAATTTATTTAACTACTTTGTCTCAAAATTCACAACATGAATTCGTTGGTAAATCCAGACTGTTTGTTAAAATTTGATTTTTGATGCAAGGAGGTTTCAATTTTCTTTTTCATTTTTTAAAAATACGGCATAAAGTATTGCAAGGAATTTCGAGTTTTAATTTAATCATTTGTGTTTAAATTGATTTAATTTAATTTTTTATGTTTTATTTCATTTATTTCGTTGTAATATAAATTTATATTAACGTTTCAGAATTAAAAAATGTAATATATTTATATTGCAGCTATACTGTTAAATTTCTTTAAATAGCGAACAGCAAAAGTCATCAAAAAATTAACTATGCATAAACAGTTTGTCCTAGATATATAAAATTTTGTGCATAATTACTTCTTTACCAATAGATAGTGAATAAGGATTTTTTTTCCAAACTATAAATTTTTAATTTATTATTATTATTTATTTATTATTCTTAATTTAAATTTAATCAGTCGAAAACGCATATTGCCAATTGTTGTGTCATATTAAAAATTTAAAACATTAACTTTCCAAACCCAAAATTTTCGTTTTCGGGAAAATTTTTCATCAGATTTTATAAACAATTCAAAACTAATTGTAGAAATAATTTGTAACAATTCGTTTTTATTGGAGTGAAATTGAAATCAATTTTACGAATTTATCATAACGTTCCATCGTTACTTTCGTAACGTTGAGAAAAAATATCTACTTTTTTTAAAGAGTAACTTCAGTTAAAGTATTTAAGAACTTCTTAAAGGCTTATTTAAATAGCATGATGTACGAATCTTTCACATGATATGCTATAATTGATGAAATCAAGACTAACGACATCATCAAGACTTTGATGATGAATGAATGAGTATGTTAATGAGCACTTTAAAAGAGTTATGAAACTATTTGAAAAATGTGGCATATGAGATGTTTTATATACATTGCAACTAATCCTATTCCAAACAATAACTCCCTAAAACTATTTAAAAATGTTTCTGCGATTTCAAATGATGTTATACTAACAGTTTTCCAAATATTTGTAAAGATTAAATTTGAAAAGAAAGAAATCTAACGTTTTAGCGAGTCATTCAGGAGAATCATTAAGAAATAGGAATCGTGAGAGCAATGTTTGTAATTAAATTAGTACTGATTTGAAAATAGATATAAAATGTCCGAAGCAAATTAATTTTAAATCTTGATTAAATTTAATTTCGGATTTATTCATGATTCTGTTTGTAATTAATGTACTGTATTCTAAACATTAATCACTATACTATTTCTGCAATCAGTGCGTCATTAATAAAACATTTAAATAAGTGTAGATTTTAAAACAACATATAAATTAAACAAACTGTGTATAAATATGAGGAACTTATTCGCAAATAGATACTTCACTTTATTCAAGATCAGATTCTTTGAATTAGAAAAGTATTAAAAAATGTACAAGAAGAATCAACCCAAAAATTTTGGTTTAAAATGAGTAAAATTAATTTTGGAGGTTGCTTAGTTGCTACAAATACATTCTTTTTATCATTCCCAATAGTATTAATTTTTGTTTATATTATATTTCACCTTGAATTCATTTAGGAATATGACAAGACGAAATAATTTAATTTGAAAGATTCGATTCATACACTTACATACTCTGGCATTCATAACTTTTAAAGAATGTACCTATCTGATAACTGATATTTTCAAAAGATAGATTCTAAGACAGATTGTATTGAAGCACTGAAAAATGTTTTCTTGCCAAAAGTGATAATTTATTTTTTAAAAAAAACTGTATTAAAACTGACAAACAACTTTTTATTCAAAACAGCCAAAAATATATTAAGATAGAATTTTTTTTGAAAAAACTATATTTTAAAAAAGATTACGATTTATTATTTTTGCAAAAGCTTTGTGGTTTATTTCACGCAAATATTTAGATAACTAAGGGTATAAGACGTTTAAATATAAAATAAATAATGAAAACTACTGTGGATGAAATGTAATTAATATCATTTCATAACTGACTGAAAACTGATTTCATCAGTTTGGAATTTTAAAAAAATTAGTGAAAAATTTCTTTTCTTTCCTTTCAATTCCCAGTGAAAATTGTCTTTCAACTTTGTGTTAAAAAAAAGAAAGATCTTATTATTATTAAATGTAAGAACGCCCTTAAGTGATATTTTCAAACAATTATTTAATTCCAAAAGCTAGAACATGCAACTTTAAAAAGTTTGTCAAAGTATTATTGAAGCATATGTTCCTTTATGAAGGTTTTAAAATTTTCACCTCTCAGTGTAAAAGATATGGTAAATTATGTCTCTAAAAATAAAGTAGAGGGAACACAAAATTTTGGAAATCATATGCAGTCGGAAAAAATATTTATTTGCATTAAATATTATATTATTTGCAAAAAACTGGTAAACGTGTAGCATAATTTTAGGACGTTTGAATTTCTAAACGCTTTTTTTCCCGTTTCATATCATATTTTTGATGAAAGGACAATTTATACCAAAGCATCTTTTGAAGAAATGTCGGAATAAATAAAGATATGTGATAATCTATTTAATTATACAAAAATTTTAGATGAAAAATTTAATACCTCTAATGGAATATATTTTTCCATTTCCAAGATAAAAATTCGTATCTTCGTTTAATTGGAAACTTCATACTGCTAATGTGAAAGAGAAGTTGGTGAGTGAAGAGGGGAGGGGGGATTGAAGTAGTCTATCAGTAAATTAAGTTAGCCAGATAGATTACAAACCAGTCTCCCCACTGGGTTAATTGGATACCCGTGGTTGGGAAGGAGAGCAGGGAAAAATGTTTTTCTAATTCGAAGCTGATATTTTGTTGAAGTAATCTTTTGACGGATAGAGATAAGTTTTTGAGAAGCCATACTCAGAATAACTGGCCTATAGGATGGTTAATTAATAATTTTATTATATTGCTAGACCACAATTGCAGCATTTTGATACCATTTTTTTAAAGTTTTCGATAGTAATTTCAACATCTATACTGCATTGATATCCAAAATTAAGGCCTGAAAAATGTTTTTTACCTCTAAATGGCTACCAGAGAAATTTAAACAAATTAAATTTTATATATCGTGAAGGATCGGTAGTGCAATAATAACCTTTGTTGCTGGAAAAATGGTTATTTAGCCCTAATTTTTCAGGAACTACTAAAATTAGACCGTTTAGATATCTGAGAATTTTGCCTGCAATTTTGTGAATTGTGAATATTGCTTTAAAACAAAAAAAAAACTCTGTTTCCAGTGAAAATGAGTTCTTATAATCGTTTAGACGATTCCTTGAGATGAAGAGCCGTTGACAGGTTTGAAGCTCGCGAAGTGGAGAGGGTTTGATGGTGCGAATGGCCAGCCGAAAGTGGTATCCAGGTTGTGGAATCAATTCCAAATAAGTGGTACGGTAACCAGGAAGCCGGTCAAGGCCATTTCAGAGCAACTACGTCTGCACAGGATCGTATTTGGCATTAAGCGTACTAGAGCATAGTCTGACAAAGGTTCCTCAATTTGCTCGAGACCTTGCAGCTGCGTCTGTAATTTAGAAATTCCAGACAGACAGTATATATGCGTCTAGCAGTGAGGGCTCTTCATGCCCAGGGACTAGTTGAGTGCTTTCATTTGACTGCCTCCAGCAGAAATGTCCGTTTGTGGTGGTGCCGAAAATATCAGTCTTGGGCACTGCAAAAATGGGATCTTATTCTTTTCAGCCATGAGTCGAGATTTACCACACAGAGTGACACTCTTCGAATCTTCATCTGGTGAGAGCGAAGAGCTCACTATCATCCCTCCTAAATAAAAGAAATCGGCGGATTTGTTGGCAGAATAATCCTTCTGGGTGGGCATAATATTGGGCAGTCGCACACCACTGCACGTCTTCGATGCAGTTACTGTCAATGAACATTGTTATAAGGATAAGATCCTTGAAGATTAGTTGAGGTTGTAATGGGATTCTTTTGACTCAAACTTCATACTTATGAACGATAACGCGCGTTCACACCTAGCCCAGATTGGTGATGATTTTCTTGAGGAAAAGGATATTCGACTTATGCACAGGGCCCACTTGGTATCCGGATTGCAATCCAATTGAAAACGTCTGGGATGATATCGGAAAAGCCACTACGCAGCGTAATCCTCCTCCTAATACCTTCCAAGAATTAAAAGCTCCATTTTCGGATGAATGGGCTTTGTTGCTCCAAACATTTATTGAAACCCTCATAAACAGTACAAAAGCTTGCTGTAGAGTCTGTATAGCAGTGCGTGGTGGTCACACTCCACATTAGGCAGATTTATTCCGAGATAAAGGCTTTATCCCTGATTCACAGTATAACTCTTTTTATATACCCTGTTTTTTAATTCCCAGTTAAAACCTCTTCCATGTTGTTATGAATCAATGTTCTTTCATACATTATTGTGTATCTCTGGGTGAAATTTCGTGGCAACAAGGTTAATAGTTTTTTTTTTTATTTTTTTGCAGATTTTATGTATGTGACCATAATTTTGGACATGGATTTATTTTAGAACTTTTCTTAAAATGTAGTTTTTATTTCTATTTCCTTTTAATTGCTTTTGGAGAATTTTGAAAAATTATCTAATCCTACAAAGACATTGGGAGAAAATAGCAGTCATGAATAATTTATTGATAAATTTCAAAACTATGATAGTATTCTAATTTGTCACAGTCCTGAAGACTTTAATTTATGCAATCCGAAATGACTACAGTTTTTTTTTTTTCATTGTTCTTTCAGTCCCAAAACTTATGGTACCTCAAAATATTGCTGAAAGATATAACGGTTTTTGATCTGAAATATGTTTCTAAAACAAAATTTCTTTGAGTATTTATCAGATAATTGACGGTGTGGCTAACACATTTTGTGTATTAAATATTCTGCTTGTAATTATTAGCAGTTATACGCATAAAACATCTCAAGATTTTATTATAATTATTGTTGAAAATCGCAGCGATTGTGATCTAATCCAAAAGAAAAAAAAATAAATATATGAAGTTAAATTAAAGTTTACTAATATGAGAGAAGAAGAAGCTTTTAATTAAAAATCAAAGAAATTTCTTAAGAAATTTTTTAAAAAGTTATCAACCATCAACATTATGTTTCCTACATTAAGTAAAATTTTAATCGAATTTTAAGAAAAATTTTAGTGCACTTTTTATATTAAAATGAAATAAAGTTTTAATTCACAATGTCTTTTATAGGATTTTTATTAGAAAACACATGATAAATTTAGAATAACCTCTATATCGAAAACATAAAATTTTTCATAATACTTTAAAATTTCAATCAGTCGCTTGGATTTTAGTTCATTATACTTTTTTATAGTAAAAACAAATTTTAAACGTGTTTTTCTAAAAATTATTTTTTCGACATAAATTATTAGCACTATAGACATTTTCGACATACATTATGCATTATAGCATTATATTTCCTATTCCAATTAACTGTTTTATATTTTGAGATAATGTTTGTACTTTTTTAATAAATTAAAATAAAAATTGTAATGCTCATTAAGTGCTTTTTTATTCGAAATAATTGGAAAATTTAGAATATAGTCTGTATCAGTTGCTTAGAAACGCTTAAATATTTTTTGCTTGTATATTTTAATCAATCGTTTAGAGCTCTCCTTATTTTAATGAATATTATACGTCTATTCTGTAAAAAAATTGATTACCCAATAAGAATTTTTGTATAATTTGTCACCGATTAAACTCTGTTGACATTTATGTGATATCAATCAATTAATAAAACCGAATAATGACATAAATTTATTTTTCATACTTTTATTATTTTTATATGCTGTTTAATTGGGAAAGGAAAGTTGCTGCAGCTGCTTGGTTGTAAGCTTTCAGTTTCGCGATCGGTGAGTTTCATATTCGAAACTCGGCAGAAGTTTGTTAAATCTTTCGAGAGCAATAATACATTAGCTTATGTGGTTTGGAAATTTAGAGAGGGGGAGTACCAGTTCAGATACTGCTTCCATCATCTAGCCAAAATGTCGTGTCAGGTTATAAAATAGCTCTTGCTTTAAAATGGGGCTTAAAAATGTTGTTCTGAGAACAAAGATTTTTGCAAGATCATAATTTAATAAAATAAAACTAAGAGATAATAAGATCACTATGCTGATCATAATTTATTTTGTCTTCCGTTAATTCCTGACTTTTAATAAGATTGTAAGCTATATCAAAATCATCAATAAAGTTATTTGATATTTTTTAATTTTTCTCAAAAGGTAAATTTCTATTTTATTAAGGAAGTCTCGCCATAATTAATTGCAAAAGCAATACAATACTTTATTGGTAACAAATCCCATTCGAGTGTAAGCTTAATAGGAATAAGAACAGTTTATTTTTTCTATGGCTAAAATAGAGTGATGTCGTTTCCTTAATACTGCCTGGTATAGAAATTGTCCATTGTTTTGCGCACTATTCAATCAGTTTTATTTCGTGGGAATAGATATTAAGCTTTCAAGGTAACTGGAAGAAACATTGTTTATTTTTTATTGAGTGTTATAAAGAAACGTTGAGTGGTTTCTAAATGAAATGAAATATTGAATTTTAAAAATAATATGAAAACGCAAAAAAAAAATAATAATAACGATTTGAAGAGCGATATGCTTCATACCTCTACAGAGAATAATCGTTGAAAAATATTTAAAAAGATTGTTCAAACCAAAAGGCAAGAACTGATACTGTGAATATAATGAATACTTTATTCAAAGTATATATCATAGGCCTGAGGACAACTATTCTATTGATTAACGAGCCGAATTAATTGTTCCCAGAATTCCTGTGGTCGTGATGAGACACAGGCCTTCACTGAAGTTCGCCGTCCATGCTGAATCGCTTCCTTTTAGGTGTTCTTTCAAGAAACCAAACACATCAAAATCGAAGGGCGATATGTTTGTGCTATAGGTTGAATGATCGAGATTCTCCCACTTGAACTTGGTCAATTCCACACGTGTGACCCTAGAGACACGTGCAAGCGCGTAATCATTTAACAGAATCAGATTCTAAGAGTGTAGTCCTAGCCTTTGCGTTTTCTTGATGGACCTAAGTGGTCATCGGGGTGTCTCACAGTCGGGGCGGAGAAAGAGAGAGCAATAAAAGTTTTATCAAAGCTCAAAGTAATAATACAAAGTTAAGTAAAGGTAGAAAAATAAAACTGGGTATCATCAGTTCTTCTTGTAGTCATAGGAAAGCAGTATTAATATTAATAAAATAACTTAAAATATTGAAGGATTAAAAAAAAATTGCTAGACAAAGTCCAACCACACCTCCCCGTGGTGCTTCTCGGGGAACTCTGATTTTTAAAGAATCAGATGGCCGACATGACTCTGGAAATTTCACATTAAAGTTCAAGGATTTTTTTAAAAAAAATTCATTTTTAAATAGTGTTAAATACTTATTAAAATATTTTAAAGAAAGAAAAAAAATATTATTTTAAACAATTTTATAATTATTCTCCGAAATTATTTTCTATGCCAAATACCAGAGCTTAAACTCAATTAATATATATTTCAAGCATTTTATATGCTTATTTCGTTCATGCATAATTGAATTTAACAGCTGGACATAAAATTATCAACAACTAAATAAAGTGTAACGATACTCTTAATTACTCTTAAATTTAAAGCTATTTTGCCCAATTTATTTCAGAAAGAGAGAAAAAAAAACTAAACAAAAGAGGATGTAAACAACAGGCGAAAGCGAAAAGCAACCATCGCTTAGCCGTTTCCACTTTTCTGCTGTTCCAGGCCCATTGAAGCTAAAACACTCCTCGGAGGCCCTGTCACAGCACACATCGCAGTTAATGGTTCTTCTGTTCGTGAGGAAATCAGCAAGTAGCTTCAATTAGACTGCATCTGCTTCATAAGAACCTCTGCTGTATCCTGTATATGCAGGCTCCCATGCAAGCTCCAATCAACGCCAGAAGTTCCTTAGTCTCTGGCGTTGTTACGTCATTCAGTATATTATCATTTGAACACTCCTTGTAAGCGTAAGGCTGATATGAAAGTTGTTTCTGTATGATGGAAAATGACAAATAATCTAAAAATACGAATAAGAGAAAGAGATTGTAAACATATAATAAAAAATGTGTAATAATTTGTAGATTTATTTACTACGCATTTTTATTCCGTTCCTCTTGGTCCGATTTTATATGTTTGTAAAGAGGATTATGTAATGATTTTATATTTACTTATTCATGTTTTCAAATATTTTATATATATTTGTGGATTTTGATATCAATTCGCTATTTCAGCTAGAGCAGAACGTTTTTAAAAAACCCGGTTTTGTAAAGTAATTTTGTGACATATCGAAATCGGTGTGAAGAATTCGTATAATTATGAATATTATTAAATGATATTGGTTCTTCTTGTTTATAGAATGAAGCTGAGTATAATAAACTTTTAGAACTTCATAAAGTCTTTGGACTGATTCATCTAGCAGCTGGGAGCTTAAGGCAATGAGATGCGAATTTATTAACAAGTGTATGAATATTTAACATTTTGTTAAATGAACTATAAAATTTAAATAATGAAATAAGTTTGAAATTGTCATAAGCTTTAGGAGAATGAATTCAAGTAAGAAAATCAGAATTAGAAAACAGGTTTTTCAAAAAATAGGTTTTTGTATAAACCCTAATTTCAGCATTATTTTCTTAAAGTGATATTAGTTAATATAAGAATTCAGATTAGTTTTTTATTTCTCAATGATTAAGTTGCAGAAAGAATAGAGAAAAAAATGATTCCCAGATTTCATATTAGAATAATGATTTATATTTCAAAAAGTATAAAGGATAAAAATGTATTTTTTAGCTAAAAAAAGAGATTCATAAAAGTATTATTTTAATAATTATTGAAATATTTCAAATAGTTATATGCTTCTGAGTATGAAAATCTTTTGATTTAAAAAATGTATTATTTTCTTAAACCATGCTTTCCAAATTATTGGGATGCCACTTATTTCTAAATATATATAATTTCAATAACTGCACTCCAGAATCAAACATAAATATTTTTCAAAACACAGACTAAGCAATGGCTATCAGCTTGGAAATGACTGAAAACCAAGAAATTTAATGAAAATGTTTGCGATATTTGTTCTTTTCCCTTACTTAAAAAATTCAACTTACAGAAGTATCGTAAACAAAATATTATTATTTTTTAAACAAGCTTTGTATATAGGAGATAACAATTTCGATTTTAAATAACTTAAAACAATAAATTATCTAATCATGAAAAGTGAAGTGTTAAATTATTTTCAGAAAAACAGAATTTTAGTTAGATGTTTACTTTGTTTTACTATTCATTGAATGATTTTTATATTTTCCAAGTAATTTTAATTGAATCAACAAAACTGAATTTAAGTTTAGTTATAATTGACATCATTGAATAGAAAATAAATGCATTTTTATCATTAGAATTTTATAATACATTGAATGAAGTTTCTGCAAATAAAAAAACCCTTACTGTGATATTAAATGATTGATTAATGATTATGTGTTTGTAATCATATATTTCCAATGATTAACCAGAATGAATTTTAAATGAATATGACGCTTCTGTGTCAACTTTGACAGGTCTTCTATTTTATTTTTATAGACATGCTTGAAGTTAAGGATATTTCTGAAGTATAACTTAATATTCAAACAATCAAGGCATATAAGTCATATCTCGGGCTCTCCAACCCTTCTTTACGTCACAAGTATAAAAAAACCTGAATGACCGTATATCCGTTACACCAACACTGCCGCGAACTGGAGTTGAATCCTAAAGGCCACGATACAACCCTGCTAAAAGGAAATACGTCTCTTCATTGGTGAGAGAAGTCAGATCCCTCCCTAATTTTTTACTATCCAATAAATTATTAGCCTTATTATCGTAATTAATGAGATTTTTCAGTTCTATATTTCAATATAAAAATATTAGACAATTATAATACTTTACTGTATAACTGAAATACGAATTACAAAATTATTTCCCTTTTTTAGTAGAATAATACTTTACTGTATAACTGAAATTCGAATTTCAGAATTATTTCACTTTTTTAAATATTAATTTGCTAAATAAATACGAAAATTACGCCATTCATTAGTAAAGATATTCGAAATGTTATACTCACTATTTTTACTCCTTATTGATTTACATTGTTATATTCATCATAACCAAAAGTTTAAATGGAAAAAGTAATATTTGGTGTGTTACTTTCTCCTGCATTAGTTATAGAAAAAAAATTTACTGATACCTTTCCTTTTTGATTGTTCTTCATAACTTTTGTGTCATTCCTATGATGATGGTATAATAATGCAACATAAATTTCCTGAAAAATCACTTTACGATACAGGTTGGTTGAAACATTCTGAAAAATTAATCGGAAATATTTTTTAACATAAAAAAGTCATTGTTAGTTATTTGTTTTAGAAAGAATGCGAATAAATTCAAATTTCTTGATCTAATATAATAAGCCTATTTAATAAGTGTTTCTGAGAACATTAAGTTAATAAATTACGGAATCCAAAAAGTGCTGTGTAATATTTTTGTTATTAAGATAATTATATTGTTAGTTACATTAATTATTTACATTAGCAAAAGTAATTTAAAAAAATTTCAATTTATTTATTTTTGTTTAAAATTTTAAATGCTAATTATAATTCCCATTATTTTCGAACATTTCAAGCCTTTTCTTTCATTATTTATATCCGTATTATTCTGTTATGAAAAATAGTGTTTCAAGTGATTGAAAGTGCTCAAATTAAACAGATAAAATATTTTATATGGTAATAAATTTTAATAAGTTTCATATTTCAATTATTTCCAGCGAAGAACACAAAACAATTTCTATTCTATATCATTCATTTTTTTCTTGTTTTTCTTATAAAGCTGCTTTTCTTCGCCCTTTCTTTTTTATTCATTTCATTCAATTATATTATGTGTTCTTCATGAATTTATTATCATTATCTAAAATTAATACTTGAACTATAAGAATATCTGAATTGCGCATTATATTTTCAGCATCTTTATTTTGAAATACATGGCAACGAATTTCTCCATGCATTTGTGTCTACAATTTTATCTCAAATTCGATTAAAATGTAAAAGAGATGTATGCGTAAAAATAAGGATTTCGATTACTTATCAATTTTGATTTTAATAAGAAATTCTAAGATTAAGAGAATGTTGACAATTGAAGGCATATCATATTTCACTTCATAAGATTAGATTCATGAATATAGGATGTGTGGCAACAACAGTTTTACATCAGTTAAGTTTCTTTAATATTAATTGCAATAATAAATAATATGCCATATGTAACAGTGTCAACAGGGGACAGAAAAAGAAAAGGGGAAAATGAGAAGCATGAAAAAGAAAAGAGGTAAAAAAATGAGAAATCAATAAAAAGTAATCAAAAGCTTTAAAAAGGGGGAAATGTAGAAAGGAGAGGAAAGGAAGAAAAAAGAAAAGTAAATATAAAATTTTAAAAAAATATGAAATTTTCGATAGCAAATTTCAAATTAACATGTCAGGACTTGTTATTTTTAAATCAATATTTGCTTTAATTAGTTTAAGTCATAAAGCAATTTGAAATAATCATGAGACTTCTTTATTCATCTCTATTTCCTCCTGTCTCTCTGTATATTTAACACATATAATAATTTATTTAAACTTTCATTTTCAATTTTTCTAGTTGTTTAAAAAAGTTTTAAAGCTCAACTGATTTTGAAATGTGGGGAAAAAAACACCTTCCATCGTTTTTTTTTAAGTATCGACGCACGCATAATCTGATAGTCTCGAGATTATTTCAAACCAGTTTAAACTGGTTAATGATGTAAATTAATTACTACAATTCGCAAGAATTCACGGAACGAATTATTTGGAAATCAATTATTTGGCGATAAATCTCCAAATGTGAAACCTTCCTGCATTATTTTCTAATAATACTAAAAGCAAAAAATGTTGTCCTAAAAGAGCTGATTCTCAAGTTTTAGCCTACGCATTTTGAGGCTTTGGAAATCTGAAGCCAATTTCAATACCATGTCTTCACATGATAAATAGAGAAGAAATTTAAATTAATGATAGGAGAAATGGAACTGCATTGAATGGAATAGAAAAATCCAGAAAGCTTTTGACTTTAACTGTTGGAAAATTGATAGAGTAGTATAGAAATGAGCCTGGTTTGTCAAGATATCTTCTTCTGTAAGTGATTCCTACTATGGGATTTAAATACGTAATGCCGAATATCAGCTTCTTCATCTCCACAATGGCAAATGTATTTGCTTTAAGATTTTGAATTTAGGAAAGATCTGAAAATAAATCGATGTTTCGCTCTTTTATCCCAATCATTTTGCCATGTATTTATTAGAATATTTTTATTGAAGAGATGATGTTTGCATAAAATATATTTATTTCTTCACAACAAGCACATTACAAGTATATGAATAGTTTTTAGAATAACAACAATAAAAAGGTGATGCCACTCAAACTAAAAGTAATTATACAGAATTTTTTGCTTGCTTGCTACAACATCCTCCCCATCCTGGTCAACCTCTAGAGGTATGACCAGTTATATTGAAAGAGTAATTTCCTTTAATATGACACAAAGGCTGTAGGTACGAATTCTTACAATACGAACATCGATTAATTTCATCACGAGTGTTTTCTTCGGCATATGTTGTGGTCGTTGAGCTGGAAGTGATACGACCAAGTCTGCTTCCCATAATCGAGGTGATTGCTTTTTCAAGGCTCACTCCCAGGAAAGAATTCAAAATAAGGAATTTTTTCCATGAGAAGCCTCGGACAATGTCCAAAAGTACTGACCCCTCGTGACCCGAAAATTACGGTAAAAGAAACATACCAATTTAAACAACAAAAAACACAAAAACAAAGCAACATTAAAAACATCATCAAATGAAACAAAAATATTCAACCAAAATTAAAACAAACCAACCGATTAATGAATTAAAAAAACAAAAAGAGAAAGAACACACCAGCAACAGGAGAAGTCTCATCGTATCCCCCCCAACTGCTGTTCCTGTTATAATATAGTGTAAATAAAAATAAATGTAGTTTATGAACGCCATCTATTTTACTAATATTTTATCATTTCTTTTTTTGATATTGCAGTAGTTTTTGGAATAATCATTATTGATTATTATTTGGAATGATCATTATTTAATAATCATTAAATTTTTAATAAAACTATGTGTTGCCTTTTTAAATGAAATTTTGTTATAAAAAATGTTTTAATTTTATTAAATTGTGAGAAAATTAAATTTTTGAAAATTTTAGAGTTAAGATTAGACTGTTAATTACAGAATTTAATTATTTTGAAGCAGAATTTTTCTCTTTTATCATAAATACCAACTATTGTTTTATCATTAGCATATATCCAGATAAGTAGCTTCAAGATGATTTATATTTGTTACTGTTAAAATGAATTCTTTCGGATAGCAGTTAGTAACAATATTGGTATTCTCTAAGTTAATCAAGATTAAATCGTCAATAAATATCCATCCATTTATTAAGTAATTATTAATTATTTTTTTCTTGTAATTATGTAAGAAAATATTGTCTAAAGCACTTGAGAAAGCTGTACCCATTGGAATATCCTTAACTTGTTTATAAAAATTAATACCATTGAAAGCATAATTTTAATATAATTGCGGTAATATTAAAATTGCGTAAAAAGAGTCAGTTATATTTATTAATAATATCTTCATTTAAATATTCGTCATATATAAGAGTACAAGCATTTATAAATTTCTCATATGGCAGGTTGTTAAATAAATTTTCGTAGTCAAAAGTATTAATTTCATAAATTTTGTTACCTTTGAAAAATTCTAAAACCTTTTTGTTATTATTATTAACAAAGCTATTTTCGTCTTCAATTTCACTTAGGATAATTTTTAGGTATTCGAAAAAATGTTCCCATGTAGTAATTATAACTTCTTGTACTACTGGTAACGAATCTAAATTTGATTAGTTTTTTTATGAAATTTTACTGTTGGAAACAAATATGGATACTTTAAAGAGCATGCTATAATTTTAGTTTTTTTTTATCGAAAGCTAACATCCTATTGCCCAGTTCCTTTATGCTAGTATCAATTAAATCGTAAGTCATATTGGAATTGTATTCATTGATTAACAGTTTTTTCATAATAATGTTTACACATTATACAGAAACTATTTGCCGATTCATATATTACAATAATGATAAATTTCTCTTTTAAATTTTTTCTTTTTTTTAATGATTTGTTAGTATAAATTCCCCTTCCTTTTTTTCTGATTTTATCAGCATTATACTTTGCTTTAATTTCTTCTAAGATCCTTATTTTCCATTCTTTGAAACCCTCTGGAGGTCAATTATATTTTCTAGATATTTTAGAAATAAAAATATCTAAATCCTGCCCGATAGAAATCAAGACCTTTATATTGTTTAATTTTTATCTTAGTCTAAATTTAGTTCCCCTCTCCATTAGATCCCTTAAAGCGCCAAAATCTATAACTTTTAAATCCCCTGTTATTACATGGCCTTTTTCAGCTTCTACATAGTCCTAATAAATTTCTTTATAACAATAGCACTCTTTTTTTACTTATTTTAATTAAACTTTTACTATAGTAATTGTAATTGCAATTTTTTTTCTTTAAAGTTACTGCATAGTTTAATGTTATTGAAACTATTCTATTATCCTTTAAAGGAAAGAAATCTTTGTCAATCTGCAAAAATTCAGGTTACTTTAGTTTTTTGTAGTCAATGTCTAAATATTTTATTACCCATAATTATTTGTTTAAATTATTAACATTATTAATTAATAAATCGGTTTTTCAATATCAAGCTTAAATATAATAAGATCTAGAATTACGCATCTAGTATAAAAAATTTTTGAATATTAAATCATCGAGTTTAATGTTTGTTAACCATTTAATTTTATTTTTTCTAAGACCAAAAATATGTTTCCTAATTTTGCGAATGTTTTCGCTATTATGATCCAGTTTACAACAATTGAAAATTACCTCTTTTACCTTTACCTCTTTTAAATGTTTTACTAAAGTTTTCTGTTTTCAAAAAATATTAAATTTGCTATAGATACATGAATTGCTTATATTTCCATAACCTTCGAAATTTAATTTGCTAATAGACCATAAGGAAATGAAGTTTTTTAAATTACATATATAAATATTTTCGAGGTCAAGTCTTTTAAGTCATTAATATTGTCTTCTAGAATGTAGAGGTTAATATCATTAAAGTTATAGCATTGAAAGTGTCCTAATTCAAAGTCAGAATTCTTATTTTTTATAAAGTTTTTGATATGAGATCTATGGTTATTTAGTCTTAGATTAAGTTCGGTGCTAGTTAGACCTAGTTAATTTTTGTTGACTTATATATATATATATATATATATATATATATATATATATATATTAGTATTTTTATTATCATCGAAATTGCGTAGTTCATAAACGATATGTAATTCTAGACATATCGTAACCTTTTAGAGTAACTTTTTATAATATACGATAAAATGATAGTTGATATTAATGCTCAAAATATTTTAACAATACTGAAAATTAATTATCAAAGTATTAATAATAATACTTTGCAACAATACTCAAAATTTATACTCAGTCTGTAACAATACCCAAAATTAACCCTCAAAGTATTGTAAAAATCTTCAAAAGGAATTTGCATAAGAGATTTTGTAGAATTTCCATATTTCAAACCATTCAATAAAAAAAAAATCTCAGCAAAGTGCCTGTCATTCTGTCTATCTGTAAACATAATAATGAAAAAATATTTGAATTATAATGTTTAAATTTATTTTATAGACAAAATACCGAGTTTGTAGATGTCAGGCAAATGTTAAAAGAAATCCATGCGAACAAAGTCGGAACCATTAGATTAACCCTCCGTTAGGCACGCGACTTTTACTGACGTGTTTAGGCGCGCGGTCTACACTCGTAGACCAAATTTATTTACTGTTTAAAATGCAACAAATAAAGTTTCTTGATTAACAACTGATTCATACTTTTCTTTTAAGTATTTTAAAAGGTAATAAAGTAATTGAAATAAACTTTATTACGTTATTAGCAGTTTTTACTCGTAATAAAA
The DNA here is from genome assembly GCA_026543055.1 of Argiope trifasciata. Taxonomy (NCBI): domain Eukaryota; kingdom Metazoa; phylum Arthropoda; class Arachnida; order Araneae; family Araneidae; genus Argiope; species Argiope trifasciata. Next base: position 309,236 of record JAPMOQ010036534.1, on the reverse strand, counting down.
TCTTGTTATATATTTTTAAGGATTATTTTACATACAAAAACAAAAATTGAATAAAATAAACAAAACTAAACAAAAATTAATTTCTTAAGTTCAAAAATCAAGTAAAAAGGTAATATGGTCAAACAACATTCAGAAAGAATAAAATGAAAATCTTTTTGATCATTTCACAGGCTTTTGTATTTTCAGTTATTTAAACACGAGACACAAATATCAACCATGTGTTCCAGAGACAGAAAAAGAATAAAATAATTTTAGTGATGAGGATAACTGTACAGAAGATTTTTTTCGAGGAAAGTTTGCCTTCGACTGATTCTGATATGTATTTTCAAACATAATTAATTTTTCCAGGGATAATGTATTTTTATAAATTTATAAAATATATTAATATTCTAAGATAATAAATACCGCTTTTACAGGTAGAATTTTATATGAGTTCTTAACCTGTATGTTTAAAATGCTTTTGAAAACCGGGCTATGAGTACACGACTATAATAAAAAGGTTCAATTTAACACATTTTAAATTTTTTTCACATAATTTTTGAATTTTGCATTATATTGTTTCCAATATACCTTTATATATTGGAAAAATAAATATGATTTTTTCAGGAATATTGTTTATTGTAACATGTAATTTAAGAATAATATGTCTGTTCCAACGCATTTACTTTTTTTCAATGATAGTATATTTTAGAAATATCTGTATATCAAGAAAAATATCTGCAAAATATATTGAAGCATTTTCATACTAATACATTTAATACAAAATTTAGTTTGAGTGTAAACTAAATGCGGCCATGTAGATCGCTCTTCCTTAGTTAAATCCTAAAATTTCATGTGCCCAGTTTTGGGTTACACTTCCCACATGTTTAACCAAGGATTTAATAAATTGCTTTATAAATCCTAAGTTTATATGATGAGTTGGTAATTAAACCTTTGCGAGTGGAACCAAAGCATATTTAAGGCTTCCTCCTTAATGGCTTCCAAACATACAGGGATGATCAATCAGTTGATATCTAGACAGTTTTGAAAACAAAGAAATGCGTAATTTATCTTTAACCTACCTATTAAATCAACAACGTGTTTAGTAATTTTGAGTTTCCAGAAACAAAGGAGCAATCTTTATGTTATTTAATTATCTCTAGAATCACCAGCAAATTGTTATAATTACAACAGCAAATTGTTGTAATACACCGAATATCTAAAATAATTGTTGATGAAATTAAATATGATGAATAATGAAATGAATTTGAATTATGTAACATGACGGCTTTGAGGCGTTTTTAGACAATTCTATAAGTATTCGGCACTTAAATGGATTCCCACCCATATCAAATCAATTTTTTAGACCTTAAATACTTTTGTAAAAAAATATTATCTTTGGAAAAAACTAACGTAATTTCTCACTTGTATGCCTATACCAGGAGAATGAAATTCCAGATGTCTGCTAGAAAATATTAGGATCAATCTTAATTTGTCAGTTCCAGCATTTCAATTCCATCTTTAGAAAGGACTAAATCTCTTACAGGCTCATTAAGCACGTTCTAACCATTTAGTCAGGATCTCTTATCAACAGGGAATTCTGAAGTAATCCAAATGAGATAAGACGTCCGTCTCCATTCTCAAATCCACTATATACCATCCAAATTTTAAAATAGGCTTATAATTAGTAATTATGATATACGAGAAGTGGACGAATAGCTTAACTAAAGATCCGATAAAATAAGATCCTTTTATTTTCAGCATGCTTTTATATCTATCAAGCAGAAATAACAATTTCTAATGTTAATTTATGATTCACTAACAAAACAGAAATGCCAAATTTATATGAAAATCACATTTTATACATCCCTCATTAGAAGCCCATGGTTTGTTCAGTTCCTAAAGTTTCCAATTGCAGTAAGCAAAATAAACTTTATTCCCAAATTATATATGATTCTTTGTTTACTCTTAACATTCTGTTCATCATAAATACAATAAAATTTGTCTGCTGAAATTATGCAATCACTTGTGTAAGCAGTCGTAATAAAGAATTAAAATATTCTCAGCCACAAATGAATGCAGGAAGTAAACTGAGTTTCCGGTGTGAATAACCACAGCAAATGGTATATGATTGCCTTTTGCTAAATTATTCTTTCCACTTTGTTTACTCTGCGTTTTAGTAAAATTCTGGATCGTTGTAGTAGATTGCTTCGGTAAGCAACTGCCTGTTCGTTCTTTGAATGCATCCAGAGTTTTTTATTTGTATTTCCCTAGTGTGCCATTTTAGAAGTATAAAATCAGAATATAGTTAATCAGTAGTTTCATAGTTTTTGTCTCAAAAATATATCAGATTACAGACTAAAAAGAGAAATTACATGTAAGACAACTTGAGGCAATTACATGATAAGAGATGCGACAAATAATTTGCTACAAATTGTCTGATAACTTTCTGCTGTCATTTTCAAATTCCAAAATCTCCAAAATAAAGCCCAACAGATAAAAAAAAATCTTAACAAATCATTTCTAAAAAAATAATTTTTGAATTTTATTGCCCTTCATGCGTTATAAAAATTGCATTTTAATAAGAAAACATTGATGAAAATCAATTTTTTTGAAATGACGTTGAAATCCAGCAACTCAAAAAATTCCAGTTTTATTTTTTTAATTATAAAGTGTTTTTAATTTCAGCTAATACTTCCTTTTTATTTCCGTGTTATTTTTTTTGTACGTATTCAATATATTTTGTATCTTCATCCTGAAATTTGGTTGAGCAATTTTTCTTTTGTCTTTTCTAGCAAAATAGCAATAGTTTTAGAAATAATACCAAAATATGTGAAATAGCTTTAGAACATACAATATGCCAATACAAAAATCAATGTTACTGCCTGTTCGTTCTTTAAATACATCATGATTTTTGTTGAACTGTTCATAGAAACATAACTCAAATGGATTTGTGAAGAAAATATTTTGGTAATAATATTAGGTTGGTGCGTATGAAATGTCGGATTCTTAAGTGATTGTATAAAACTGCATATCTTTCTTCAAAAGCTGTTTATTCAATCAAAGTATGTTCCATTCGCTTCAATACACTTCTCTCAACGAGATTTTAAAGCGTAGATGCCTGTCTTAAAAAAATTTTGGTCTTTAGAATTAATAAACTCTGATATCGAGTTTTTAAGACTGTCTTCATTTTCATAGTGTTTGCCCCTTAAAAACAGCTCTAAATGCTTGAAAAAATGAAAATCGGTCGGCTAGAGATCCGGTGAATATGGTGGATGCTGCAAAACTTCATATTCCAGTTCGTTCCAGCTTATTTCGCTCTGTCAGTGCATGCGGTACCCACTTCTCCATCTTCTTAACCTTGCCAATCTCAGAAAGGTGTCTCAATATCGTTGTATGGTCAACTTTCATCCTGATAGCAAGTTTCCTCGTGGATACGGCTGGATCCGCTTCCACTAGAGCCTTCAGGTCATCATTCTTCACAGACGTCTTGGGTCTTCCGCGCGGCTCATTTTGCAGTGAAAAATCGCCAGTCCGAAATTTTTCGAACCAACGCTGCACTTTCCGATCGTTAACCGTATTCTCCCCAAACGCTTGGTTTATGTTGCGTGCAGCTTTTGCAGCACTATTACCAAGTTTGTACTCATATAAGAAAATGACGTGAATGTCGGCAGAATTCATATCGGCAATAAACTCAAAAGAAATAACAAAAGGGAAGACCTTCGAGAAAACCTATTTTGCTGAAATGAGTCTCTGGCAATGGACAATACGACTATGAATGAGGTTATGCCAAAGACAAAAGTATAACGAAAACAGGGAGACAAACGTCCGCATGTAAAGAGAATCCGACATTTCATACGCACCAACCTAATAGAGTATCAAATTAATATATTGTTTATTATTCCAAAAATTCCATTTTAATGTACATAAGACAATGAACGCGTTTCTCAATTTACTCATATTTTTTATTTATTGTTCTATTCCAAATATGCGTAAAAACTATTCAATTCAATAAAGACAGTTCTTTACTTTTCTTCCTTTTTCCTTCTGAACTTTTCAATATTATTTATCTATATAATAAACTAAATTATCAAAATTTAGTAATTACTCGGGCACAGAAAAAAATCCTTATTTTCATAGTGTCTTTCGAGAAACTCTAAAATTAATTTCTTTAAAGAAAAAAGATGGTTCTAAATATTTTAATATTCTATAGCAGCATAAGTCTCAATTAAACGGTTTGAATAAAAATTCCATATAAATAATTTTTTTGTATTAAAATTAAGAATTTTAAATTAATAATTTAAACAATTTTATATTTGTTCCATTTATTGCTAAAAGTTACTTTTCAATTATCGTTTCTATTTTCAGTTTTATACTTTATTAAAGTATTTGATTGCATTTAAATCCCGAATTTTGATTTCTACACCAATATTTTATTTTCAACCTCTTTTTTTTGTACCTGTGTGCATGCTAAAAATTACACAATGTACCGATTTTAAATTATTTATTTTGTCTCGCAATTGAATTTATTTGCCTTTCACTTATGGTTATTTTTAATGAAGCAATATTTTAATGTTTTCGAAATTCAAAATCATTTTTAATTTAAAAATTTTGACTAGTTGCTTTAGAACTGATAGTGATTGGAATTTGCCACTCTAGCAGAGGGGTAGCATCCTTGCAGAGGGGTAGCGAGTGCTCCAAGTTATCTGAGTTCGAGTCCATGTTCAGGCATGATTGTTCTCCCTCTGTTCTATCTGTGAGATATGTGAATGTGCCCCCCTGTAAAAAATGGTTGTGCAAGCGAATGAGTAATGCGTCTGTGCTAAAGTCGTACTCTTGGCCCTAGTTGGCACTGCTGAAACAAGGACGCACCTTATCGGCTTAAATCGCGGTCTTCTTAACAGCAGGCTTGTTCAATGATAAGTGCCATAAGAAAGAACATTAAGGAACCAAACTTTATTTCCTGCCGTAAATGAGCCATGACTTTTCTTTCAAAATTCGTTGCGCTCATCTAAATTGCTTTATAATCTTTTTAAATCCATTTGTGAAAATACTGCGAGTTGAAAGTTTTTTTAAAGTATTCATAAAATCTTTGTACTTTAGAAAATTCTGTTAGGAATGTCAAGGTACTGCTTCAGTTCTAGAAAATTTAATATTTCAACAAAAACCTGTTGTTTCTTAACAGAACTTAAGCCCACACATAAGCAAAATTACCGTCAGATGAATTATTTTCAGATACGTTTATGACTTATAAAAATTATTCACTAGAAATGTGACTTCCTTTCATATTTTATGATTAAAGTACGGTTTTTGATTGAAATTCATAGTTTCACTTTCTTTTGAAAGTTTCCGACCCAACTATTTTTAAACAATCAAATAAATTTATACGTGCCTGTTTTGAATATTTTGGTCTCTGAAACAATTTTTACTCCTAAACTGCACCTCTGTCATCAAGCATTATTTATATATAAAATTGACTTTGTGTATATGTATAAAAATAAATTTATGGTAAAAAAAAAGGATTCTAAAAAAAAACAATGACAATGCTTTTAAAATTTTTTCTTCCTTTAATGCCCCGCTTTAAGCAACACTAGAGCTGTTTTTTGACCGGCATCATATTATTAAACCATACTCAGAAGACGTGGACGACTTATTGACACACTCCCTCTCTTTAAACCACATCATACCAGCGGTTTAGCTCCGATGGATTTAACGTATATCAGACCCGTTTACACAGTGATTCTTTCTGGGATTCAGATCTCGAATGTAAAGTCGAGAAACCTGTGATAATGAACCTTAATATATCTTCAAAACAGTCAATAATCGACTGATAAACAATTTTAGTTTTCTTTAATCGTGCAAATGAGCAAAAATGTGTGAAAGACATTTTTCATTCTGACAAACAAGAAAAACAACCTTAATTTTTGCATTTAAATTCTAAATTTAAATCAATTAATCAAATATATTAATACTTCCTAAATTTTATTTAGTTAAAGTTTATTTCTCACTGTATAATAGGAAGATTTTTTTCGGTATTAATTAGCTGAAATAACATTTTACAAGACAAGATTGGACATCGTTCTGTACTGAGTTTTTAAAAAACAAACATAAAAAGCTGCCTTTCCCCGATATTACGTATTTCTAAAGAAAATGAAATCAAATATTAAAGAAACAAAATAGAAACTCTATTAGGACATGGTCGCAAGCTAGTTTTTATTTCGAAGAAGACGACAAAGTTTTTCTCTTATGCGTGAGGCATTAAATGCAATTTATGAATATACATTTATGGAAAGGAGTTGAAAAAAAATATTTTTGCTATTGAGGTAATCAAATACTGCAGTAATGCTGTTTTTTATCACGACG